>CALSCE010010956.1:14375689-14391469 GCA_943593645.1 Bovichtus variegatus
GTGTGTGTGTGCATGGTGATGTCTGAAGCTATCAACAGCAGCATCCATCTGGTAATGATTCCACTGGAACACAAAGGTCATTATTCATTCATTGATACATAAAATGTATAGTTATGTGCATTCGATCCCGTAGGAAAACTACTGCAGAACAAAAAGTGCATTTACATTTCCCCCACATTTAACTTCCATCATGACTCAGCCTGACAAGGCAAATAGTCACAAAATCAGACGAGTCCGACGTAAGTAGGCAACCGGGTAATCAGTTGTTTTTTTTAAACTTGCTTCTGCACTGTTCAATTTCACACATCAGTTGCTCCAAATTGCAGTGAAAGGTTAAGTGTTTAAATTTAGAGGACGGCCATCAGTAAGCTGAACACGACAAATTGTGTTCATCTACTAGACTGCTCTATGATTGCTTCAAAGCAATAGTTTGACATTTTTTGGGAGATATGCTATTTGATAGCACACACGTCTGTCCGGTAAATACGAAGCTAAAGCCAGAGCTAGCTTAGCATTAAGACTGGAAGCAGGGGAAACGGCTAACCTGGCTTTGAAAGAAGCCAAGAAATGGAAACATATGACCCCGGGTCGATGTTTCACGTTGTGGTGACTTATATAGAATGTGAATTTTCCATTTTTCCTGCCAGTAACCTTACTCAACCCAGTGAAAGTAACCAGTAACCTTACTGAACACCAGAAGTCCTTGAACGTCATACATATCGCGTACATTGTTGGTGTGCTTGTGATTCAGACAGATGAGTATTCACGGGTAAAAAGATTGTAAGAATATAATGAATTCCTTCAGGAAATTCGTTTTTTTTTCTTTAAGAACACAGGGTTACTGGAAGAGATGTCTTGGACTGTCCTCCTTTTCATTCGCTCTCCATTTATCATATAAGCCAATCCTTCATTTACTTATTCCCTCTCTTCCTCCCTCTCTTCCTCCCTCCTTTCTTCTCTGTCGCACTCTTCTCTTTTTCCTGGCAGAGTTGAGAGTGGTGTTACCATCTGTCTGTGATGTGTCCTGGACGCAACTGTGTGTGTGTGTGTGTTAGTGTGAGTGTGTGTGCGTTCAAGGCAGGATGGCCAGGCTGAGCTGGAAACGGGGCTCAGATGGAGAAATAGGGAGAGTTCAAAACCGAGGAAGAACAAAATCAAGAATTAAAAGAAGAGATAGTCAGAAAGACATTGGGAGTGATGTGTGTGTGTGTGTGTGTGTGTGTGTGTGTGTTTATGTTGCAACAGTATGAGCCACAGCTGTGTGATCTGCTAACCCTTTCAAAGACCTTGTCAGTGCTAGAAGACAACCAGCTGAAAGAAAAGACATACAATGACACACAGCTGTTTTTCAAAGGAACGCTGTGTGTGTGTGTGTGTGTGTGTGTGTGTGTGTGTCCAGGAAACAGCATGTATATCACTGCTGACGTAAGTGTATGCGAGCTTCAGTGGTCCTTGCTTTGTGCATGTGTAAGCGCATACATTATGACGGATAAAGTTCCGGTTAGCAGTTTGGGTAAAACCCCGGTGAAGACCACGTACACGTCCGACAAACATTACTTTGTTTTTTCTTTTTTGGTTCTTTCCCTATAGCCAATTAGAAGAAGACATGTTATTTTCCACTTAAGATGAATGGCCGTGGTTGTTGTTTTAATTTTCTCCTAATTATGCTTTTTGGTTTTACTGCTATTATTATGCAAGCAAAGAAACCACATCCAGATTTAGCTGTTTCGGTTACTCTCCAAAGAGTGGCTTCAGTTGTGACCCCAGAAGGCCACGGAAGACGTCTTATTCTAGCTATGTGCGTGTTTATATGGAACACTGATCTGCTGTGTGATGCGTTCACAAAGCTGACAGCAGGTGCAGTAATCCCCATTCACCTATCAAACTAAGACCTTATTCATACACTATTTCTCTTTTTATTAAACCTCTAAACAGGATATTCAGTGTAATCCCTCCTGTATTTTACAAGACTATTGTTGACGATGAAGTGCTTTGAATTAGTCTCTCACTCTCATCTCGGTTTTCCTCTGCGTCTTTCATCTTTTTTTCTTTTATATTGACATGATGTGACTTGTTGTATTTTTCCAAAGCTGATGCCTGTGCAAAGCCAGTATAAGAGTCAACATATTAGGGAGATATTAAAGGTAATCTGTCAGAATAACACAGGAATAATGTTTTGTCTTCTTTTTATGCCTATTTTCTTTCCTCTTATACTGAAGGTTATCTATCTTACCTTTTGTTGACCAATTATCTATATGTCCGTCTTTCTCCGGACCTTTCTTAGAATAAACCCTTTTAGATTTTCCTCTCTCTCTCTAGCTCATTCTAGTTATTCCAGTCTTGGTGTGGCTATCTGTCATGTTTCACGTACACCTCTGTTATTAGAATTGTATCTGGGTTTTAATCCAAATTCTTTTCCAAATTGTGATGGAAACTACAGTAAATCCAATGGAAACAGACCCATTTAATGAAATCTTCTCAACAATGCAAAGGGGTTTTTATGGTAACATGAAGTGGAAAATTGTTTTGCCGATGAGGAAATTGCACAATAAACACCAATGGAAACACACTGGAAGGCTGGCTTATACCGATTTGGCATAATCTGGTTTTATGTCTCGTTGTACAAGAAGAGCAGTTCCACATTTTTGGAAAATACGCTGTTTTGCTTTCTTGCTGAGAGTCAGATAGAGGACTGATACCCCTCACATGTGTCTGTTAAATATGAAGCTACAGCCGGTTAGCTCGGCCTGGCATAAAAACTGGAAGCGGGGGAAACAGATAGTTTTTTTACCTCTCAGTTTTTGTACAGATTAAACAAATAAGATACAAAATGTGTAAATGAGTTAACTTCAGGGGTGTCGATGAAGACAGAGCTATGCTAAGCTGAGCTGCTAATGCTGGCTCCAGCTTTACATTTACAGCACAGACATGAGAAGACTGTCAATGTTGTCGTCAGACTTTTGGCAAGAAAACTAATATATTTCCCAAAATGTCAAACAATTTATATATATAAAAAAAAAAAAAAATAAAAAGTAGGATAGGACGTCCAACATTAGCAAAATATTTTGGTCTTTACGCACATAAAGCCATATTTTATACCTTCACGTTTGGATGAAAGTTTAAAATATGGGCGGTAAAGATCACTCTTCCCTTTTATTTGTTGTTGGTGTTTTTTGATGTTCTGGAATCCAGTTTCATTACTTTAAAAAAAAAAAATACAGGAAAAAGCCTAATCTGTTTTTTTACTTTCATACTTTCAAAAATGTCTCTTTGTCTCAGTCACTATGCGTTTGTATGTAACACAATACTGACGTCCCCTGTTTCTCATGTTCTTTCTCTCTGTACTTTCCTAGGTAGGGCAGTTCAGTGAATTTCTCCATGAATGTACGTCACAATGATGATGACAGACCAGATTCCACTGGACTTGGCTCCGCCCCCCCTCCTGAACGGGGAGGTCCCTCTCATGCCTCACATGGTTAACGGTGACGCAGCGCAGCAGGTAAACACGCACTTCTGTGATGAACATTCAAATGTATCCACCTCCTTTCAACATTCCTGTGTTTCAATACACACACACACACACACACACACACGCGCACAAACCAACTATGCATGCAAAAATGACACATCAAACAGTCCTGCAGACACTTCTCTTTGTTTTCATTTCGTCACGTGGCTCATGGGTTGTTGCCACAGGTAATGAACAGCTGCCAAGCTGGTACAGTAAAGCATCTGACACATAACAGAAACAAGAATAAACACAGAAGCACACAGGCGCACGAACTCGCATCATTCAACCCTGGAGACGTTGCTTTGCCCAGCATGTAACTAGCTCCATTGATGGATCCCAAAGGCCTTGGCTTAAATTACTTTGGAAAAGGTTTCAACTGCTCTGCGGCTTCTGATAAGATCAGTCAGCCTCAACTGGATCGCCTTCAAAGTACAAAACCCCACCCAGGCTCCGCATGCTTTGGTGAAAGGAAGCGATCGATGTAATTAAAAGCGTCACAGTTAATTGACCTGGGTCTAATCCTGTTGTCACAGATATATTTTTACATCGTGTGCTTTCGGTGGATGATGATGATGATGATGATTATGTTTATACATTGTCCCTGGCCCGTTCCCTCATAGCCCTGGGGAAGCATGGTGGGAGTGTTTTGGCTGCGATACATAACAGTTAGGGAGGGTTTTGGCTGTAACACACAGCACTTAGGGAGCTCTTTTTATTGTAACACCCTGCAGTTTAAAGTTGGTTCCAAGTGTGGAATCAGCGCTCTAGACCTGTGATTATATAGATTTGATTCTGCATGCGTGTGTCCATGCTTGTGTGTATTTGTTTGTTTCTTGGTCTGTCTTACACTGTGTGCGTTTTCTTTTCCCCTTGTAGTGTCTGTGTGGCCACACGCGTGTTTGTGTTGAGTCTGAGAACATACTTCTGTGTTTGTGTTTGTCTGCTTTCATGTTTATCAGCTTTCCTACCTGTGTCTACCCGCCTACACCTGTTTTATACGCATGTATCTGCGTCTGTGTGTTCCTTTAGTGCATGCAAGCAAAAATAGCGGATACATTGTTAGGGTGCGACGTTACGTAATTGTAGAATATTTCACGTTTAAAGAAATGTGATGTGCGTTATGGAGAGAATCTTGTAAAGAGCCAAAGTGCACCCGTCACTAAGCTAGCTGTAATTATAACTCAGTGGAATTTCTCATTGAGGATTTCTTTCATTTTCCTTTCCGCAAAAGTGAATCGTGTTCCTGGGCTGTACTATCCGTATACTAAGATGAGTTAGTATCTACTCATATCCCTTGCTATTAGTTTTCATCCCTTCCCAGCTTAAAAATGTTTATTGATTTGTTAATATTCAAACAGTTGTAACAGTTTCTCCCCTATGACATGTTAAAGTGCAAAAATGTAGCCAACAGGTTCCGCATTCTGAGAATAAGCCCATCTTCACATAGTGGAGTTGAAATTTTATTATTTTACCGATGACCTCAACACACACTTTCATCTAGTGTGATGAAAAGACTATCTGTAAAATGTATCTAGCCACTCGTTTGGCCGCGATTTGTCATGTTGATGACAGATCAGGCTTTTGGGAAATGGTGTGTTTCGAAAGCGGTCAAAACAGAAATGACATAATAAACAATGACATTGCAATGTTCTTTTCTAAAAATGTACAATTCCTGAGGAAAAATTTGCTGAACTTTTTGCTTGAATTTTTATTTTTTTATTACTCATTTCAATTATTAAAAATGTCATTGTGATTTTGAATTAGGAATTCTGACTTCTGGAACAGAACCTGAACCTTCTGTTTGGCTCTTTTATATATTGCGCCTCCTAAAAACACTCCTGCTGCCTAAACTAGATGACTAAACCAAATATTCCTCAGAAGAGGCGTGAATAAATGTGTGTAGCTTCGCCAAAGAAGTTGTTTGGAAAATATCAGTCCAGCCAAAGTCCTATTTTTTATGTGCTGTTAGCAGGGTCCCAAATCACCTTTTCTTCCTTACCTGCCATTGTGGCAGGTCACTGAACATTTCTACTGGCCGCTCAATTTAAAAAAAAATCTAGGTTTGTTGTACGCTTTGGAAATTGTAAACACTTAGTTGTAACAGACAATAGAAATATGGATTATATCATGTGACCTTAATTGGGCTTAGGAATTGCTTTTAAATAATAATATGGCAGGTGACTTTTTTTCTTCTGCCACAGCTAATATTTCACCTGCATTTGACAGGTGGCAAGTGCTAATTAAAAAGTAGATTTTATGGGTGGGAAACATTCTTCTGTCACAGTTTATTTATATTCTTACTCAATATTAAAAGAGTGTATTAAACCATTAGCTGACTGAATCGTTACAGCTTCAGTGTCCAATTATTCTATTCGAAACATAACAAATATGCCACATGAATATTTTACACATCACTCCACACTCACACACTCACCCACATGGTCTGATATGGGGGTTTTCTCAGTCTTTGGGAAACATGGGTCGCCCTGTACTATGCTGGGGTTCCCATAGCAACAGCATCCGCTGCAGCAGATAGAGCAGGAAGCGTGTGTGTGTGTGTGTGTGTGTGTGTGTGTGTGTGTGTGTGTGTGTGTGGTTATGCGTGTGTGAGTGTGTGCGTGTGTGTGTGTCTGAGGGAGAGAAGCAGGTTAGCACTGAGATGGGAGAGCATGCAGACACTACAAGAAGAACGCAGGATATGAGGATTTCACGACGGCACACCTGTAGAGCATAGACGGGGCTGTGCTCGTGTGTGCATGCATGTGTGCGTGAACACATGTGCGTGTGTGTGTGTGATGGAGGGTCACCTGTTTCATGTCTACAGCCATGTGTATACTCTCAACAATCTGCATGCGGAGAATATGACGGTAAGGTGCATGCACACTCCCTTCCGGCATATTCAGCAGAAACACTGGGAAATCAAAACGGTGTCACATATTTTGGCATAGTTTGTGTGTGCCACCTGCCTGTATGTTTAATTGTGATATATGCATCACTCCCTGTGTGTAATATTTGTTTGTACTGGCTTTTAGTGGTTTCCTGCCAGTCAGTGTGGTGGAAACAGAAAGGCTTTTTCTCAAATCAGGGTGTGTGAGACAGCATCATTGTCTCACCATTAGCTTACCTAACGCCTCATTCATATGTGTGTGAACTCGTTGTCTGCCCCACTGTGGGATCCGATGCTTATTGTGTGTTATGTCACCTCTGCACGCCTATTGGCCGCCCAGCAGAGAGGCTGTCCTGTTTGATGTGATTGTTGAAGATGGACGGATGTTTATGGCGTCATGCTTGATCGATTTCTTCCCCTTGTTTCCTTCTGATTTCAATGAATGCGTCTGATGTGTGCTTTCTAACTGTGTGATGTTTGTGTGTGCTGGTGCAGGTGATCCTGGTGCAGGTGAACCCGGGGGAGACGTTTACCATCCGGGCAGAGGACGGCTCACTGCAGTGCATCCAGGGTCAGTTCCATGATACACTGTATTATTATATTATCATATTAACATGTGGCTTGGTGGCCGCCATGATGTGTGTCACTTTGAGTATTTCCCATCACTTTATTTATATGCCGGCTGCACATGCCTACATGAACCTAATTCACTATTTATTGGAGTAACATTTATCAAAAACAATAACAACAAATCAATTTGACAATAGGGGTAATCTCTTTAAAAGAATATTATGTATTTATGTCATTTTTAAAGGTTTTCTCCAAGGTAACTATTGGGTTCCATTTGTTTTAGTTTATGATAAAAAAGAATTATATTATGGAGACCTAAAATTGGCTTAAAATACGCAACCCACACAAGGAGTGATAGTTGTTATTTATTGTGTGGAGATGGAGGTGAAAGCAAGGATTCCTGGAAGTTAAGGAGCTGACTCTCAAACCCAGGATGTTGTAACTTCCCAGCCGCTCATAAACGCATCACATCAGTCCATTCTTTCAACCATAGCACTATTGTCACATAATGTCATTTCATTTGATTTCATTTTTGGAAAATTGTAAGAGCAGTAATGGTAAAGTGTTTTGGTTGACACTGTAAAAACTCCTTAGTCATAAATTGTAGTTTGTTAGGAGAGCAGTATATAATGCAGCAATAAGGTTGAGGAAAAGGAAGTGAGAGGAGGGGGGCGGGGGGGTGCTTGTGCGTTATCTTCAAATACAAAAGGCTAATGTACTTGCAAGAGTCTTCCTGTTCGGACTTGTATCCTCATGATTGTTTGCACTTATTGTAGGTCGCTTTGGACAAAAGCGTCCGCTAAATGTATGTAGAGTAATGTAATGTAAAAGTTGAAAGCATAGTCAGTGACGGATCGGGACACAGTGCAGCCATCGTCTCACTCTTTGGCTCCGTCTGACATCAGTTCATGATAAGACTGGAACTGTAAGCTCTTAAAGATGGAACGAGGTGGCAGTAAGTAACACGGGAATTTCCCCAACTCTTGTGGAATAGCGTCTCACTTTGATGATGTCAGCAGAGTAAGCTGCTGCTCAGAAACTTTGAAAGGACGCCTTTGTTTTCTTCTCAATCTCTCTCCATCCGTCCGTCGCTCGCTTCTTCTCTCGCTCTTTCTTTGCCCTCTGTGAAGGTTTTCTTTGACTGAGAGCACTTTTGGTTCAGACTCTGACTCCCCCCCCACACACCACCCCTTACTCTATGTTGTAACTAATTACAGCCCGCCTCTTTTTCTCCGCCCGCCGTGTAATTCAATTTTCCCCCCGAAATCAGAGGGATCGCACTAGGTAGACCTGAGAGGCACAGATACTGGCAGATAGGAAGCGTACATGGTAGGATGGACGGATGCAAAGATGTGCAGATACAGTTAACATTCATAGATATGGATCAATGAGTTGCAGAAAGATGGATAAAAGACTGATGAAATAAGGCTTTACTGCGTACAGTAAATGGATTAATTGGGATACCAGACACTGATTTGCAGAAACACACAGTCAACATTGACGTAGTTGGGGTCTGGCGGTTGTCTGTTTATTTGTGTGGGTGCAACATTTAAGCATCGAAAGCACAGTTTGTATCTGTGTGTGCTTTTTTTGGGTGCCTTTTACTACAGGCGACGGCAGTTAATTGGGCGGGCGGCTCGGAGCTCGGGGTCACGTTTGAATGCACATATTATTAATGTGAAGGGCCACACACACACAAACTCTTGCTCTCTCTCTCCTCTCTCTCTCCTCTCTCTCTCTCTCTCTCTCTCTCTCTCTCTCTCTCTCTGTCTCTCTGTCTGTCTCTATCTGGAGGAGGCCACTGGGTTTAATGAGAGGTGGAGTGTGGCAGTGTGTTTTGAAGGCGGACTGAGTCGCTCTTTAGACAGAGACTCGGTGTGATTACTGAGACCTCAGAGCTCCGGGTTTGCGCATGCTTGTGTAGTTGTGTGCCTGCGTGTGTGTTTGCACTCCGACGTACTTATGTGCAAGTGTGTGTGACAGAGAGCGAGATTACAGAGACCTCAGTGAGGGCACAACCAGGGACCGGCTTTTATATAAAGTAACCTCTGTTTAGCTGCTGCACTGCGGTGCACGCATGCATACACGTACACACACACACACACACACACACACACAGGCCCAGATGCTCTGCCAAGGCAGAGCCAGCCTGGAGACGTCGACGCAGCAGCCAAAAGAGATTCTTTCATATGAGCCCTCAGCCTTCCTTCTCCTCTGCTCTTTCTCCCTCTTTTACTCCTCTCGACTTCTTTCCCTCCAGCCTCCCTCCTTCTTTTACCTTTAAAGCAAACCAGGAGCAGCAAAGAGATGCTTGTGTTTGTTGGATTGATGTTGAAGTGCTGCTCATTAACCACACCACCGCTAAATGCTACTGGCTGCGTTATGCTCTTTTATTTGGACCGAGCGTTTGCACAGTATTGTATTAACAAATTCCATAACCTCAGAGCACAGTAACTCTATTTAGAACGCCACTGCGCACAGTCGGACACTTCATGTTCGCTCTGAAGTGTAGGAAGGTGTTCAGTCGGTTTCCGTAGTTCTCTCAGTGTATACTTTAACCGCTCCACGCTGCTTTCCTCCGGAGTCTGTCGCATGTGTTGTTTTTGCCTCCGCGACTTAACGGGTGTTTCTTTGTGCCACTTTTGTAGCACTGAATCAGTGTATCTGCAAGGAAAATCTTTTCCTGTATCCCTCTGTTAATTAGCATGCAGTGTGTGTGTGTGTGTGTGTGTGTGTGTGTGTGTGTGTGTGTGTGTCTACGTGTCTCCATCCCCTGTTTAATCAGACTGACCTCTCGGTGCTCCGGGGGTCAGCTTCAACTGACCCCCCCGCTCCCAGTCTATCGCTCACCGTCTCATTGGGTTGCTCCCATGTATACACTCTTCTCCCTCCTTCACCCTCCCCCTCTCCCTTTCTCTCTCCCTCCCCCCACTAAGACCATTCCCCTGAGCTTTCCCACACTCACATCAAAGGACAAGACTCTAGAGGGTGTGTTAGAGCACCCTCCTATGGAATGTGAGTGTGTTAATATGTGTGTGTGTGTGTGTGTGTGCATGTGTGTGTGTGTGTCTATGTGTGTTTTACAAGGCTGTGTTGGTTTACTGTGTTGTTTGCGCTTTGTTGGACTTTTATGAGGGATGATGAGGCCAGGGGGTGAAGAGCAGGATGCTGTGCCCTGCCAGGGAGGATGTGACATCATGAGACCTGGGTGGCAGCGGCCACAAGTCTCCTGTAGAGTACTTGGGCATGGCTGAGAATCAGGAGAGTCAGCCTTACTGGATGTACTATCTGCACAACATCTCAATAGAGTTGAGTAGAGAGAGAGAGTTCATCTGTACTGCATTTGCCTGGAAACAAAAAAAAAAAAAAGAAAGAAAATGTGACACCAGAAACTTGTATTTTGTTTCTCAAAGTCCAAGGTGATGTCTTTTAAAAATCGTGTTTTGTCAGTTTAAAACCCACTCTCCATATTTGAGTCTGAAAACATTATTTTATACTATTTTTTTAATACCACTTTTGCATGAAAAATGACCGAAACAATTAAGCGACTGTCAAAACAGTTAGCAAATATTTTTTGGTGGATCCACTTATTGATTACTCTACTAATTGTTGCAGCTCTAGTATTTTTTCATGTAGATTATATTAGCAGGTAACCAGCTCAATGGTTTCATGATGATCCCGACAACAACATTTGTGCCTACAAGAGTGGAGTGTTTCCAATGTCATCAAAGAGGTTAATGAAGCATCACGTACACTTTTCTTAGACGTTACTGTTTGTGGAATGGGAGTTCAGTAGGAAAACTGTCCTAAGCGCGAGAATGTATTGGTTTAGAATCCTTAAAACTTTTTTCTACGTAGAGTTAGCATGTTTTCCATTGTGTAAACTTTTCCTCAACGTGCTCCAGAAAACATAAACAAACAAAAAAAAAAAAGTTCCTTATTAGAACATATAAAATGTTCGGTATTAAACTGAATTGATTACATTAACAACAGTTGAGCCTGAACTCTTGTTTTTCCCGCACCAGTTGGTCCTCTGTTTGTGAAAGCAGATGCATGAAGGGAAATGTAGTCCTATGCTCTGCTGCCTTCCGGTTAGGCCGAGCGATTTCTCTGACAAACAATGGTTATGGTGGACGCTACCAACGTGACCTCAGTGAGCTGGTTTTTGAACCAGCTTTGTGCACATGTTTCTCTGCATGTGTGTCATCTGGACAGAGCAGAGTGTGAATCATGTCATGGTCTGTTTTGTGTTTCACCAGCAGATGTGTTTGTTTGCACTCCCTCTTTGCTACTCTCTCTCTCTCTCTCTCTCTCTCGCTCTCTCTCTCTTTCTCAAATATTCTCAACAAAGGAATATTTATCCGTTTTTTTTTAGATTGTTTCGTTTTCTTATTCATCAAGAAGTACAAGTTGGACTTATGCTGAATATAGGTCTGAATGATGACAAACTTTCCTTTTTTACTGTACTGATGATGTCATAGTAATTGCCTATTGGCATTAGTTCCATGGGGACTGCCAATATTCCGAAGGCCCATTGTTTTCCGAAACCCCAAAAGTCAGAAAATGTCCCATTGGACTAAAATCCCATTTGTCCGACAGTCCGTTTCCCCGAAAACCCAATGGGACATTTTTTTTCCATACTGTGATAGTGCAGCAAAAACTGTGTATCAGCCAAAAGTGCCTATAACTGTAACGTGAGGTATTTTAATGTTCTACAAAATGGCGCGGCCAGTAATTGTTATTACACATTATGAGGCATTAACCATAATCTGGGATTTTAAATAATGCATTTTTAAGTGAAAACAAATTGATAAATGCAGATTCAAATCATGCACATTTAGTGTCTGACCAGCAACTGACGTCAATTCAGATGATTCAGATGATTCAGATGACTCCTCCTTGCATCTCTTCCTCGTTTCTTAAGTGGGAGGAACTACGTGAGTGAGGGAACTGAGTGGATGATGAAGGGAATTGGGATGCGCCCTGTATTTTTCTGCCCTTTCATCACTCAGCCTCTCTGTCCCTTTATCTACTTTCTTCTCATTTCGTTTGTCTGGGTTTCTCCCTACGTCGGTGTTTGTCTCAGTTGGATGGACAATGCTCATGTCTCTCTCGCTGGTTTCACCGCATCATTACACAAGCACGCTGAGCTGCTCTTTCGCCAGTCTTCTCCCAAAGTGTGCTTTTCTACACTCTAAGCACTTTGATGTGAATAGAAATAGCTGGTTTAGAGAAATACCGTGGAAATTCTGGCGGCTTGTGTTTACACCAAGCCAGATGGCTCTAAACAAGCTGGGGTAGAAGACACAAATACATTTTTCTCAGAAGGGCTTAATTAAAGTAGTTTTGGACGGTCCCGTTGCTGCTTGGAACTTTAAAATATATATTTTTTTTAAACCTGCTGTAAAACCCACCCGTATGGGACGGAGCTGGATTGAAAATGACTGTGCAAGTGGGAGAAAGCTGGCTGATGTTTGTATTGTCGTTGGCCTGTGTATTTAAAATATCATAATTTAGACTTTATGTGTTATGATACCGTACTTTTGTCAAATAAAAAGAAAGTGTTATATTGTTCATCCCAAATGTATTGCAAAATATGTCTTTCTGTTTGTGTTTCATGTCTGTGTGTGTGTGTGTGTAAATGGGTGCGACTAGACAAATGAATGAGCGTCTTGTTATTGTTATGCCATTTGATTTTATCCCCAGGCATGATAAATCCCATAACCGATTAAATGTGTATTGCATATTTATGCAGTGCTTTAAATGGACAGTCTATTTGGCCTTTCCAGACATAATAAACTTCACCTTTTACGTTGCTAATGTTATATCCTGGCTGGTCTCAACGTGGTTCTATGAAAACAATGTCCTAAACGACAACAGGCCTGTTCTCTAATAGTAGATATAGATTTTCCAATGGGGTTTTCTATGTTTTATTTAGCATAAGAAGCGGGGGAATTTTCTCAACCCATAGAGGAATCAAATTCAGCATATTAGGAGGTAGGAATTTTTCACTGGACAACAGCGTGTGCATGTCCCTGAGTGATTCTCTAAAATATCACACTGTTGTAGATTTCCATATCGACCTACCTAATGACGGAATATGCTTTACTGAAAAAAAGTGTAATGGGATGGGTGGAGAGACACACTCCTCTGTGTGTATCGTGTGTTTATGTGCATGCATCTGTATATGTATGTAATTTGAGCTTGGAAGCCAGCCAGACCTTTTTTGCCGAGGACTTACCTTCAAGTTTTTATGTCCTCGGGCCAACTGTTAAAGCAATCGTGGAGGTGTGTGTGTGTGTGTGTGTGTGTGTGTGTGTGTGTGTGTGTGTGTGGTGATTGTTGTTGTATGCCCTGCCCAGCGCTCACTTATAAACTCAATGCCCTCACACAGAAGGGCATGAGGAGGCAGAAGGAGGGAGAGAGGGAGGGAGGGAAGGAGGGAGGAATAAATGGAGTGGAAATGAAACGATAGAATGAAGGAAGGTAAATAAAGGGAGAGAGAGGAAAAGAAAAAAGAGGAATACAGTGAGAGTGAGAGAATCAGACACTGCATGTCTGGTCGTGTCTGCTGCCATGCATTCCGGGCGAGGCCACTTCCTCCACGGGATGACCCCAGTCACCCCTGCGCTGCTGACTTGGTCTGGTCTGCCAGCTCCTGGGAGGGCTTTACCTTCCGTGGGACTGGCCCATTTAGGGCAACACAGGGGTTTTGGTGGGTAGTTGGGAGAGTGGGCAAAACTCTGGAGAATACTGTGTCTGTCTTTGTATGCAGGGCTGTGTGAAAGTGGATGTGTGTGTGAACAGCAGCTGTGTAGAGGAGAGCGCCTGCAGAAGTTTCCAGAGAAAGAAAGACAGAGAGCTTTTCCAGGGATGAAATTCTTGGCTCCCTTGAAGCTCAGGGTACAGCTGGAGCACTTCTCCCTCCCTCCGCCCTCATTCCCTTCTCCTTTCCCTATCTTTCCAACCTTCTTTCACTTCCTCCCTTGCTTCCCTGTCTATCCTTCTCTCTGTGTTTCTATCTTGTTGTATTTTTGGGAGTTTTTTTTTTTTTTCTTAAGTCTTACCCCCATAAATCCAGCTAGGTTTTGTTGATTTGCATGCTGTTTTTATTTTATTTAACGGAGCTTCATCATAACACTCAATGTTCACTGGTCTCCACATGTTGCTCATGCAGGTTTTCCCCATTAGATTCAGTTAGATTGGGTGAATCTTTATCGATCACAGTTGTAGTGGTGTTGATGGGATACATAAAAGACGAGTAGGATTTAACGATGAATAAATGTGCCTTGGTTCCTAAGCGCCTCCAGCACAGCGCCATAGAATACACATTTGTTTACATCATGTGTGCTTGGAGTTCACAGGGAAGCCCCACTGTTTTTCTTTTTGCTCTGATCTGATTGGAAGGGGAACAATCGGAGGGACTGGTAGAGAAACAGCAATTGGTCTAAAAGAGAAGTTAGTTTGAATGAACTACTGATTCATGTTTCGCCTCCTCTTACATTTACAGACAATCTCGACCCTATCTGCACTTCCTTGCTTGTCTGATCACCCAGCAGCCATGGAACACACACACACACACACACACACACACACACACACACACACACACACACACACACACACACACACACACACACAGTGGAATTCAGAGATCGGGAGTTGGGGGAAAGTCCCTGCTAATCTAGGACTTCCAGTCTTGCCTTCTTTCTTTCCACTGAGATTCGCACGACTTCTCTTCTCTTCTCCCCTCCTCTCTTTCTCCCTACACACACTTTCTCCGCTCTTTGCGGTGGATACAAACTCAGCGCTGTTCAGATTTGTGAGTCACGCACCAGAAATGCCCCTCATTAACATGTGGAGAGATATGAGGAGGAGGAAAGTGAGGGGAGGACGGGAGAGGAGGAGAGGGGGAGAGGAGTACAGCTGGGTGCAAATGTAGCGGGTTTGCGCACAGAGGGGAAAGTATTTGTAACAAAATAACAAAAAGCGTTGCTGTTCCTTTGGTGGGTCAAGGTTTGAGAATGTGTTGCATCTTGAGGGAGCGAGAGAAAGAGAAGAGAGCAAGGGCGGGAGAGCAGGAAATAATTATTAAACTCTGGGTCTGTTTACACACCAACAGCTGTTGCACTTCTTTGCTCTCTCTCTCTCTCTCCTTCTCTCTCTCTCTCTCCTTCTAGACATGTAGAATTGATTAGAGAATGGATACAATGAGTCATCGGTGTCTGGATTGCGTATATTTGAGTGTGCACATGCATGATTGCACATGCATGTCAGGATGCTGCGCGTGTCCACATGCATGACAGACAAGTGGAGTATGTCGCTCCATGCAGTGTTCGTTGCATGGTTACCAACCCCAAAACAATTCTATCTGCAAGACTATCCACATGCGATAGCACTTGAAAAGATCTCGCTTGTGTGCGTGCGTGTGTGTGTTCTGTGCAGAGTTGTTATGTCTGGATTTGCAAATGTAATAAAGCCTGTGTGTGTCCTATTGGTTTGTGTGTTGTTTGTGCCAAGGTGACCGTGATTTATGTCAGTGTAAAATATTCAAATGTCAGTGTGTTCTACAAGTCTTAGTGCGTGTGTGGTGTGTGTGTGTGTGTGTGTGTGGGTGTGCGTGTGTGTGTGGGTGTCAGTATAAAAGTTTATGTACATATGCCCATGGTGTTAATCTGGGCATTTGTACGCGGTTTTGAAATGTGTTTGTCTTAGTGCATGTGAGCCACATACATCTGTGCCCATGCAAGTGAGTGGCTGTGAAGGTGTGTGTGTGTGTGTGTGTGTGTGTGTGTGTGTGTGTGTGTGTGTG
>CALSCE010010956.1:14394079-14427683 GCA_943593645.1 Bovichtus variegatus
TGTGTGTGTGTGTGTGTGTGTGTGTGTGTGTGTGTGTGTGTGTGTTGGCCAGGCTGTAGAGGAAGCTGTCGTGGGAGTGTCTCGCTCTTGGAGCTCCAAGGACAGATAACATTACCCTGCTGATGCTTACATAACTTCCAGGCAACGCCACGTCACAACTGACCCAGACACACACACATATATGAATACAAATCTCGTCTAGATTGGACAGCTGCCTCCATGGGGCTCTGATAGGGTATACAAAGATTGTGTCTTGTACAAGGTTTTAGTCTGTCAATTTAGTAACGCTATGTTTTTTTTGTCTGTGTGTTTTTTGGGAAATCCATCTGAGTCCAGTTGTTTTGTATGTAGGTCAGCTCACAAACAGGCTCCTTTTGGTCTGATACCAACACACCACACACACACACACGCCTTCCCAAGAGGGTCTGCGTTTCCTTTCAATGTGGTGACCACATGTGCAGCGCTGAAATGAAAGGAAAGGGAGAAAGTGTTTCCCTCAATACTGCTTCAGTTCGACAGACTGAACACAAACTGATACACACAGTTGGTCTTCAATAATCACACTCACTGTCGATCCATAGATGAGCGTGTGCGTTCATTCAGTGTGCATAAATTAGTCCAGTATTGTGGATTGAATTAATTGGCCGTGTGTGTGAGACCAGGATTCTTGTTTGAGTGTGTGTGTTGTGCTTTTGGGGCCCGGTCGCAGCTGTCTTTGACAGCTGTATCATGGGAAACATCCGTTGAAATGTTGCATCATGTCCTCGGTCTGTGTATGGATCTGTGTATGTGCGGGCAGCTGGTCATAACAGAAGTTAATGTTAATGTTCCTTCCTTACATTTTCTTTACATTTAAAAAAACATGTTTCTTCAGTATCGAAGAGTTGAGCGTATGAAGTCGTCCACTTGACTAAGTGTGTGTGTGTGTGAGGTAAAGTATGAAACAGGATGTTTACCTTGGACATGTGTGTATATTTTCTTGTGTAAATCTTTGCCTGCAAACCTTCTGAGGTGAGACCTAAAAAAATGTGCCATAGATTAGCATGGAGTCTTTTTCTCCGACGATAAGCTTGGGTTCATCGTTGCCCTCCGTTTAAACTCGTGACACAGTTTGTTTATGTATTCTGCACTTCGTTGGAATATGTTCTGCGTTTTGGGTTTGAAGTCGTTGCTCTTGCTCCTCATGACAACAGTGTTTTTTCCATTCAGCACCTGTCCCCTCTTCCTCTCTGCTCTTCCCCCTTGTGGGTCAATGTTGTTGTTTTGTCTTTCTTTGTCACAGTACTTTGTCATCATTCCTGCGGTCCTCTTAGTTGCTTTAGACAGCAGCTCTCAAACGCACATCTGCCCACAGACCTCAGATTTATTTCAGTGACCATCGCAGTAGGAAAGTGATGTCATAGATGTGGTATAGGACTTTAGTGCACTGTACTTAACCGGATAACAGCATTCATTGTACTTTTATAGTGCATTTAAAGTGATATATGTAGCAATTTAACATTGGTAATCTATCACAGCATTAGTACAAACTGTTACATTAGTATAAATATAGAAAGTAAATATTGATAATGATAACCATTCATTCATTATCATGTCGTCACTATTAGCTTTTAGAGCAGGGTATTATGGTTGAAATCAGTATCATTTAATTAAGACTTTTTGTGATATATTTATAGAAAAATCCCATGTAAGATCATGTAATTGATGCTTAGGGCAGCATATTATCTTCTAACTTCCACTGTTACCTTTTACATCTGAACAAAAACTCTTGATATGTGTAAAGTTTTGTGTTTTTCATTTCAGTTTGCTCTAAGACCTTCATTAAGACAGCACTATTTTGTAAAAAGATTAGATTCATCTCTAAAGGCCAATTATGACTATTAAATGATCACCCAGCTCAAGCTTTTATCCTGGCAAGGTATGGTAGGGGACGTGCAACAGGTGACATCCAATGTGTGACAGGAAACATCAGAGTTGAAGGGATGTGGTCCTATTGTAATTATGAGAAACACTAGTCTTGTCCATACCAAGTTATCAACAGCAGCCCGACACCCCCTTGATGCCTCTCAAAGGGCCACATCACACAAGCATATGTCCTTCAGTTGCTCAGGTAATACAGTGATTTCATCCCACATGCAGGATGTGACCTCATATCCGACCTCTGACCTGACACCTCCTGTAGTCGGAAGCAGAAGAAGCAACAGTTGGAAGATGAGAAGGGAGGGTCGGGGGCGGGTGGAGTTTGTTAGCTGTATTGTCTGGGATTCCAGCAGGATTAGGCAGAGGAAGTTGTGCGTCTGTTTGTGGTGCTTAAAGGGCAAAGCTGGAGGCAAGACCAGAGAGTGACGTTACCACAGTGTGGATCCCACTCACTTTTATGTGCACCTGCACACACACACGGGCACAATAACAACCACTTGAGTACACACGTTCATCTGCTTGATTATCCTGAGCTTTTCTAAATGGCAAACTCTGTGTGTGTGTGTGCGTGCGTGTGTGTGTGTGTGCGTGCATGTGTGTGTGTGTGTGTTTAGGGTAGCAGGACAAAGACTGTCTTGTATTTTGGGGAGGGGTTGGGGGTAGTTGGGCCTGTTGGGTCCAGTCCTGGGGGCCAGGGATGGGAATGTTCAGTGTGTGTGTGTGTGTGTGTGTGTGTGTGTGTGTGTGTGTGTGTGTGAGCAGAGGAATGCTGCTGTTTGCTGAGTGAAGAGCAGAGAGGCAGCAGAGACTGTCCAAACACACGTCTGTTTGTCAAGAGTGTGTGTGTGTGTGTGCGCGTCTGAGAAAGAGACACATGGAGAGAGTGTGTATTTGGGACAGTGTGTGAGCAAGAGGGAAAGTGTGCTATGAGCAGTAATGGAAAGCGGTTTAGAGGAGCTCTGTGTTTGTGTGGTGTGTGTGTTCTCCCCATGCTATGACCTTCTACTCAATGAGGACTTTCATATCCACTCCTAGTCTCC
This sequence comes from Bovichtus variegatus, assembly GCA_943593645.1. Classification (NCBI taxonomy): domain Eukaryota; kingdom Metazoa; phylum Chordata; class Actinopteri; order Perciformes; family Bovichtidae; genus Bovichtus; species Bovichtus variegatus. The sequence goes on from CALSCE010010956.1 coordinate 14,397,040, forward strand.
ATGGTAGGGGAGCAGACCGGACTGAAAGAGGTCTCTCTCCTCATACCTGTGACCTACTCACTACACACACACATATACACACAAGTCCACACTGCAGACTTTGCGCAGGTTGTGTTTGAGTGTGTGTAGGTGTGGGTGTGTGTTTACTGTGCTGTTACCTGTTTGTTTGGCTGGTGAGGGGTCAGGGAGGTGGGTGCGAAATGTAGGGATGGAAGGAAAGAGGGGAGGGTGACGGAGAGAGGGGAGATATATGGGGGGGGTGACTTACGAGGAAAGAAAGGAAGGATGAAGTGAGTAATATATCAAATGAAATGAGGGAGTGAAGGATGTGAGTAATAGGTGAAGGGAGGGAAAGAGAGAATCATGTAAGAGGAATTCCTGAAAGTGGGAATGAAGGGATGGAGGAAGAGGGGAAAAGAGAGTAAAAAGATGGAAAGAAGCATGCGATCAAGTGAGTAAGAGTGACGTCAGAGAGAAGGATGGAGGGAAGAATAGCTCATCCATTCTTGTGTCTCACAGGAATGGATGGCAATGGATTAGCTAGAGGCAAGAGAAGTTGTTGGAGGAAGGAGAGGAGGAGAGAGGTAATGAGAGGAAACCAAGTGAGCTATGAAAAACAGGAGTTAAAGGGGCAGTTCACCTTAATGACAAAAAAAAAGCGTATTTTCTCATGTACCTACCAGATGTGAGAAAATATATGTATGTATATATGTATATATATATATATATATATATATATATATATGTTAGTTAATATGTTTTTTTGTAATTTGGGTGAAATGACCCTTTTAAAGGAAATCAGTTTTTAGAATATTAAACTGACATTTGACAGAAACTATTAGTGTCACACTTGTGTTTGTAGGTAGTATTGGCCTGTGTGTGTGTGTGTGTGTGTGTGTGTATTCAGTGTGATTTATTCTGAGGCCAAGACTGCCTCCAGCTGTCCCAACGGGGTCCCAATGACTTTACCAGCCACAGACCTCCATCCCAGAGAGACGGAGGAAGAGAGTTGGAGAGAGTTTTGGGGGGGGGGGGGGGGGGATATGGATTGTGGAAAAGTCAACATCTTTTTGAGTCTGCTAATTATATTATATTTTCTTGCCTTTCATCCAGAGCATTTTTTTTTTTTGTGAGCGGCCATGTGCCCTCCTGTGTTGCACATCCATCATCAGACATCATCATCATCTCTTCTTTTTTTTTTTTTTTACATCTGTGCCACACTTTACGCTGGCCCGGCCCCCAGTGTGTGTGTGTGTGTGTGTGCGGCTGTGTTTGTATCCATGCATGTGTACTGTTGATTGATGAATGTAAATGGGAATAGACTTTAGCTGGTAAAATAAATAATTCTTCTCCTCCCTTCCAGGTCCTGCTGAGGTTCCCATGATGTCCCCAAATGGGTCAATCCCCCCCATCCACGTCCCCCCAGGATACATCTCACAGGTTAGTTTGTGTGTGTTTCTCCTCCGTCTGATCCTCTCAGACATGTTTTCTTTTTTTTTTTTTTATGTTCATCATGTGTTTGTGTTTTGTTGGAGTTGCAGGCAGAGGGAGACCAACACAGAGTGTGCGACTGCATTCAATTAGCCAGCGGTTTCTCAAAAAGCTTAGTATGCCATCGTGTGATCTAATATTGACTCTTAAAATCCTTTATTAGTAGCAAGTAAGTGATAACTATAACAACTTGACATAATTCAGCGGGACAGCCTTTCTTCTGGTCTGTTTCAACACACTGATGCTTGTTTCTGGAAAATTCGTGAGAATCGGAGTGATGTATTTACAGCCGAAGATGTGTTGTGTTGTGAAGTACAGCAGGACTACGTTTTCTTTTCTTCTCCCACTTGCAGGGTTTATTTTTGATTAATAACTAACTATATAATTAATTATGATAGAAGTCAGATCATATGTGGAGAGTTTGTGCATATCAAACCAGGCAGAAAGCATGCGCCAGGCATTATACCTATCCTGGCTGTTGTACTTTAGAAAGGGTGGTAACCAAGGCAGCCTCCTCCTCCAACTGAGCTGCGAGCAGGAATGTGCTGAATTTTGGGTGTCAGGGGGCACTTGTTTTTTTTTATTCTCTCTCTCTCCCTCTCTCTCTCTCTCTCTCTCCCTCCCTCTCTCTCTCTCTCTCTCTCTCTCTCTCTCTCTCTCTCAGAGAATTATAAAAAAATCTCCCAAAGTGAGGATTTTTATCTCTGGGCTTTTGACATTCAAGCTTGACATTATGAATTGGACATAGGTTGGGTTTTGCAGTGTCAGTGGTGTGGAGAGATTAAAGGTTATTGAATCAACAAGAGTCAATAGTGTGTCCTCACAAGTATAGTGTGACACACACATCTGTGGTCTGCATGTGGTGGGATTGTGTTCCTATGCCAATGGAAGTCGGGTCATTGGCTCACCGTGGGCGTGTGTTTGTGTTTGCATGGGTGTGGGTGTGTGTGTGTGTGTGTGTTTTAGTAGGGACTGAGCCAAATGTGAGCGGGAAACACTGTCACTCTTACATAAACAAGTCTGATAGGGGAGACAGGCCCTGGGTGGGTAGGTTATTGTGTGTGGGGGGGGGGGGGGGGGGGAGAACGAGCACTGCGGTGGTGGAAAGTAGTGTATTGACAGATGGATTTTTGCATGTGTGTTTGTGTCCATCCTTAGTGGTTTGTGCTAATGGCCTGCATTGTGATGGTGGGTGTGCACACATATTTGTATGTCCCTTCTAGTTTTTTATTTTGTGTGTGTGTATGAGTGCGTGTGTGCGTGTGTGTATGTGTGCGTGTGTGTGTCTCTTTGCCAGTAAATGTTGCGTGGGTTTGTAGGTCAGATCCACATGCAGGGACTTTGCCCTTGTTTTCCTGTAAACACTCTGTTTTTCTCCTCCGCAGCCGAGGAGGGGAAGATGGGGGGCCTCCTCTTCCTCCTCCTCCTCTTCTTCTCCCCCTCTCTCAGTTTTTCTCACTCGGATTAGTTCTGCAACCCTCGTCTTCCCCTCCCGACCCCCTTTAATACTCTCTCTTCTTTCTTTCCGTCCGTCGTATTCTGGCACTGAGTCTGTTGCCTCTCAGTGTGTGTCGGGGTTTTGGGGTAGTGTTTTTTTTGGTGTGTGTGTGTGTGTTGTTGTTGTTGTTGTTGTTAAGGACCAGCAGATGACTTCCCCTCTGCAGGGAATGTGTGTTTGCTCTCTGCTTGGAATGCAGGCCTGTGAAAGTGTCTGAATAGTTGGAATGTGTGTGCATGTGTGCGTGCGTGTGTCCGTCTGTCCGTCCATGTGTGTGTGTGTGTGTGTGTGTGTGTGTGTGTCCTAACCATGAATGTGAAAGTCAATACATGTATGGAATCTATGTTAATTTGAAGCAGTTGTTGTTATTGAAATTTGCAGACCATCTGAAGACAACATTGCAGCTCTTGTTTTCACCACAATGTCTCGCTTGTTAAATACATTATGGGATTGATTCCTTTATTAGATATCCACCATTCAACACACAGGGCACCTGCTCTGACACAAATGATTGACAGCATCATTTTGTAAGAGCAGGTGCTCTACGACCTTACAAACTTTAAAATTGCTTTAATAAAAATAGATATAAAGAATATTAGGATTTTAAAGGACTAGTTTGAGCTTTTTTTGCTTTCTTGCCAACAATTAGACAAGAAGATTGAAACCTGCTGTCTGCAGCTTCATAGTTACAGAAAAGTGAGCGGTATATATGTTTTCATCTAAGTCAATAAGCATATTTCCCAAAGTGTTGAACTATTCCTTTAAGCCATACTAGTAATGTTATGTACATCACAACCTGTAGAAATTATAGGGGTCTACTCCCTCTAATTGATCATCTATACATTATCCTCTTGACTCGAATTAAATTTTCATGCCATATACCAAATATCAAACTGAAACTAAATAATAAAATACAACCTACAATACAAACTTTGAGCGAGCACTGTCCCTGGAGCCCTCGACTCAACAACGCATAAATCAATCACAGACTATGTGCAGTTTACTGACCTCATATGATTTGTGGGCTCAAAAGCCATTTTGGAGCCGTGTGCAAAATATCCAAGTGTGCTGTTAACCTAAGTGTGACTTCCTGAAACATATTTTTGTTCCCCTCGCACTCACCTCCCTTTCTCTCCTTCTGTGTCTCCCGCAGGTGCTGGAGGATACCACAGGGGTCCGCCGGGTGGTGGTGACCCCCCAGTCTCCAGAATGCTACCCTCCCTCCTACTCTCCGGCCCTCTCCCCCACACACCATCTGCCCCCCTACCTGACTCACCCTCACTTCATCCCCAACTCTCACTCCTTCTACCCCCCTGTTAGCCCCGGGGAGCTGCCCCCCCACCAGTACTACCAGCACCACCTCCCCCCCATGTACGGCGATCCAGGTACTGACATGCTGACTGGACTTTATGCTACTGCCAAAAAATCTGGGGATTTATGTGGAATAAAAAATGTCATTATTAATCCAATTAAAAAATGTGCTTTGTACAGATTTTTAGCCTGACATAAATTTTCCTTCCATCTCCTGTCCTCTCCTCCTTCAGAAATCATCCCAGTTTATGGGATGTCTAACTACATAGGCAGAGAGGAGACATACAGTAAGCCACAGCCCAAAAAGATAAAGGAACAGAGACAACTAGAGCGACAGAACCGACTTAACTCCCCTCCCTCCACTCTCTATAAGGGCAGCCTGGGGCCAGCACACAACGGATACAGGTGACCATACTGCTTCTGTGGCCCTCTGACACCGGCTCGATGACTGATTGTCTTTTTCACACGTTAAATGATGAAAACAGGGACCACTATGGAAATAAGACCCGACAATGTCAAATACGCTTGTACCTTTTTTTTAAAAATTTAAAATTTAAATGAAATTTTTTTTTTTTTTTACTCGGTATTTTGAATTTTGTCAAATAAGCTAAATTGAACTGTTTTTTGAAGAATATTCCAATACTTTTCTGAGGTTATAGTTCAATAACAACTCAAGTGGGGTCATTCACTGTGCTCAAAATGATTCCTGGCCACAATATATGCATTGAGATTTGAATTTGTTTCTTCTGTAAATAACATTAAATGTACTTTTGTGATGCAGCAACAAATCACACGCCCCATCGCTTGGGTCAGTGGGGTCAGGGGGCGGACTTGGCAGTCCAGGAGGGAAGAAGCCAGAGAGACGACTCCGCAGCAGTCCACGAAACAGTGAACCAGAGACACACACACAAGGTAGGACACACACACACACACACACACACACACACACACACACACACACACACACACACACAAAGCATTAAGAGAGACTGGCACACAGCAACTATGGTTCACAGCAGGTTTGAATGTTTTCCCTTCCAGAAAGCACACGGGGACGGACGCTAAATCCAAAAAGAGCTAAATCAAAGGATCAGAAAAACTCTAATATCTTGGCATTCCTTTAGTTTTACATTGCTGCTACTCAGGCTTTTTGTGTTCAGAATAGTGGATATCTCAACGCCCCCAGTTCATATCTCTTTGTGGGAGAACAACTTTTATGTGACCGGCTTTGTCCCCTTCAACCTCAGTGCCCCTCTGCATTCAAGCGAGCCAGATAAAACACATCTTTCGTTCCTCTCTTTTTCTCACCGAAAGTCACCCAAAAAAAAAAAAAAATGAATGGATGTATGCAGCCTCATTGATGTGAAGGAGGGGGCGGTAGTGGTGGAGGGATTGAGGTGGGAAGGTGGGGAAGGGGGTATGAGAGGTTGTCTGGGTAACCACATAGCTGAACCCGTCCCTGAGCGCTATCGTTTTACCCTCGCTACAATACCGGCCTTGTTGGTGAAGGCTGAGCCACAGGGGGCGGGGGGAGGGGGAGATGGGGGGGGGGGGACAGGAGGAGGAGGGGGAGTCGCATACCTGTAGAGCCCTGCTTGAGATGAAGGAAACCTTTGAGCTCTGAGATTTAGACACCACAGCTCAGCCTTATCACACACACACACACACACGCGCACACGCGCACACATGAAGAAGTGCACACGTGCAAAGGCATGGCGGCGCGCACACACTTCCTTGTGGTACTGTTCTTCTTTAATGACATGTCTTTTGACACGTCAGATGTATGTCTGAGTTATGAAAAAGAACAGAGTGTCTCATTTCTGCTCACACACACACACACTACACACACACACACATAACACAAAAGGGTTATCCGCAGAGGTGACGACACAAAGAACACAACCAGAGACATAAATCCATCTACTCCCTTTCAAACTCTTCTTTAAATGTTCCCTCCTCATAAAACTTTGCTCTGGTGCCTCACAGCATGGTGTCGGATCAGAGGAGTATTATATTTGCTTCAGGTGTGGGAATGTGTGCGTTTCCCACAATCCACGAGAATGGTGTAAAATTTGAGCATAACTCAAGTGATCCCATGTCCTACACATAAAGAAAGTCTGGACATTCTGGAACACAACCACAGAATTGTCATGTTCGTATATAGAATGTTGTTGACAAAGTTGTTGTAAGTCTATAAATATAACTGGGGTGGTTTGATTGATGTGGATGAAAACATTATGGATAGTTGTGTTTTAATTGGTTAATTCAGCTGAGTTACCAACAAAACGTACGTTCTCACCGACCTTTAGTGGTGTCTTACCATGCATATAGTTTTAGTGTTATTTTCTTGTATTTTGAGACTAGAATTTAGTTTGCTATGCTTTGAAAAATCACATTTGAAAAATGATTCAGCATCAACTCTTTCCAAACACAAAAAAAAGTTTACTAGTTACTCTAGATAATCTACAGAACGTGCATCAGTTTCCATAGGGACTATTTTTATTAATAGAACGTTGTTCCTATTAAAACAGTTCAATAGAGCTGGGACTATTATTTGATTAAACTGAAAATATATTTGATATTTAATTAATTAAGCCATTTGTAAGCAAAAATACTAAACATTCCCTGTTTTTAAACTTTTCAAATTATACAATACTTTTTTCCACGTCATTGTAAATTGAGAATCTTTGAGTTTTGGACAGTTTGCTTACCAAAATGAGCAAAAAAAAGTCATTGACAGATGAATTAATAATGAAAATAACTATTAGTTGTAGCCCGACTGTTCACCATAAGGTCTGTAGGTTATCGAGGGCAATGAGGATGCAAAAGAAATCCATTGCATTGCGGTGGAGACGGATATCTAATAAACAAGTAAAACAAAAAAAGAATGATTAGATTTCAATAGATGTGAGTGAGAAAGCCTGTGCTGGGTTACTTTACCCTTTTAAAGATAAGTCATTCATTGCTCACACACTCAAAAGCACTTAAACCTGCGCACGTGCACTCATAGAGCGCAGTGCATGTGCAAGTATGTACATTTGCAAATGCGAAACACACGCATACATACAGAAGAGGCAGTGTTTGACTGCATTGCAGTAGGGGGAGACTGCACAGCTACACTGTACACGCACACACACACACACACACACACACACCAGGCTGACATAGAACACATAAGAGAATCGTCTTAGATGATTCCCAAAGCAGGAAAAGGAACGCGAGCTTGTGAGTAACACAGTTTCATGTGGCATATAGTGTCATACTCCAACAACAATGACACACATGACAGACAGGAGCATGTCAGCATGTCAGCAGTTGTCAGTTCTGGTCTGCAAGGGTCTCAGTACTGGGCTGGAGATCAGGCTGAGTCAGCTCCACGTACCGCACGACACACGTGCACACCAACACACAGGCGCACACACACACGCACAGGCACAAACACCCCGTGACTGGGCTTCCTGTAAAACAATCAGAGCATGAGGGTCCAGAGGATTGGCGGGAGGTAAGGGGGCTAACAGAGACAGGGGAGGAATGCGGGATTTGAAGGAAAGACGAGAAAGGAGGGCGGTGGATGGAAGGTTTGTAAAGAGGAAGAAAACCAAGCAGAACTCCTACATCACAGGGAACAGAGAGATGGAAAGATGGAGAGACAGAGAGTTAGAGAGCAGAGTACAAACATTCCGACAAAGTTGCTGCTTGGCCCGGTGCATCCAAGTATGGTCCAACCCAGAATACCACACACACATACACACACACACACAGCCGCCTACGCGTTTGCCCTTGATGCCCTTGCTCTGTGTGTTCATGTGTGTGTGTGTGTGTGTGTGTGTGTGTGTGTGTGGCTATTGCCCCAGTGCCAGGAAGGCAGCAGGCTGACTTGGCGAGCACAGTGTCCATTCCCCAGTAAAGCCAGCTCCACAGGCCCTTTTCCTCAGAACTGAGCTGCTTGCTGAGCAGAAACAGATGTGGGCCCGTCCCCTGTGTTCCTCCATCTTGGCTCTGCATCACCACCACCGCAGATCCTGTCTCTCCCTCAGAGAAACTGGGACTTCAGCAGAAACAGATGGGCCAGCACCCTCAGCTCCTCCGTCTTTGGTTCTACGTCATTGCCAAGTGCGTTAATTCAGGAGAAACCAGATGTGCGCAGTGACTGCTGTGTCCACCATGTTGGCTCTGTTGAATGGGATAGGTGTAAAATGAGAAGGAGGGTCATAGCTATTACAGTGGTCTGTTGTTGTGGCATGAGAAACTGTGGAAACGTAGCTGTCTACCATGAAGAGGGAACATTTGAACCAGCTTTCCTATCTTTTTATCCTGAAATGCACTTTGATTCTCTTGGGAATTAATTTTTTTTTGTTTGATTATGTAGTTGTCTTAGAAACAAAAATGAAGGAAAACATTCCGTGTATCGTCAGTGTTGAAATGGTAAATGTAAACCAACTAGGTTCCAAAAGATTTTTTCTTTAATTGTGCCAAAAAAGGTGTTTTGGAAATAATCTTATCAGTTCTTGGCAGATTCTTTGCTTCACATTTTGTGAAACTCGTATACAATTCATTTAAAAGATTATTTTTTTTCCTTCCAGCATATTTTTTTCAGAGACTTTTGAATAACCGTGTTATAAAACCAACAACCACAATACCATCAAGGTTTAACCTGAACAAGAACAAAGTACTCAGGGACATTTTACTACCCCTGACGGATCGTGAGAAGTTAAACTACTCAATATATTTCTCCCAGCACCTTTAAAACAAAGCTGACTTTTGGTGAAAAAGCAAAAAATGTGACCACAAGTGATAACTACAGGATAATTGTAAAAGCTAAAACACACCTAGTGTAACTCAAGTACAGAGGGAAGAGAAATAAACGTACTAATATCAGTTACACAGCAATATCCATCCGTACATGCACTGTTTTGTTCTAGTGCTGTTCTATTTCGTTGTAATTCTTTACCCCAATGAACAGTTTTTGAACAATGGCGACGGTAAAAATAGGCTTATGAAAGCACAATGTCCCGTAATGTTTTGGTGATGTCATCCTCTTTAGCTCGAGTGTGGCCTTTGACCGAGTCATGACTCAGCTCTTATATTAACACCCGACTCCACTTCCAGCTCCTCCTGCTGTAACTGTAGTAACAGGACTGGAAATGTGTGAGCACACACCACCACCCTTCGCTTACTGGACTGTTTTGATACGGATCGCCATGGCGATAATCTCATCCCAACCTCCCCCCACACACTCCAACCCCTTTCCCACAAAACCAAATACGGCCATGTTTGTAGGGCAAGATGGAGGGCAGCGGGGTGGAAGGGAGAGAGAGGGAGAGACTGGAAGAGGGAATGAAAGAAAGAGACATGACAAGGAAATAGGAGAGAAGAGAAATGATGGACAGAAATTGGGGACTCAAAGGGGTCAAAACCGGGGAAGGAGGGAGGGGGGGGGGTCTACAGAAAACAGAGAGGGAACAAGGGATGGCTTTAGCAGCAGAGGAATGTCTTTCCCGCTGATATCATGTAACAGGACTAGTGGGATTAGAAGGGGAGGTTGTTCTCGCCAATCACAATGAGTACAGCAGACATTAGCCCATCCAGCCCGATGAACACTGTGATACAAGTGATAAACTCGCCACGATCGAACTACAGCACCCCGACCACAACTGGGTTACGTAATAGTTTAAGTCCTTTCAACTGCTTTAGCAGGGTAAAGCTGAGTGTGACGTAAACAAATTGAGTAATTGAATAGACAAAGTGCACAAATCCCAGACATCTGGGCTTTACTGCTCAGAAGGACTTTGAGCGGCTTGAATGGTTGTTGTTATTGTATGGTTTCACGAGGTGCACTTCTTTACACTGCTGAAGTTTTGGGGGAGTTTTAAGCCAGAAGCCGGAAGCAGTGAGAGATGAATGGAACATTCCTTGGTCGAACTTTGACTGAAAAGTTGCAGTTCTTATTAAACAACGGAGGAAAGGGGAAAGCTAGTTGGTCTTCATTTTGTAAAATGAGCATCGTTAAACTCACAAGGTCCGAAATGAACATCTTTTTTTAAAAAAAAGTCTGTAATGCCGCTGAATGTGAAAAAGATTTGACCATTTAATGTTTCCCATCCATGCCAGTTGCTTTCTAAAAAAAGTGGCCAACGCATCTCATGATTATTTCCCCTGTCCATATTATAACTCAATATAAGTGTTTTCAAATTCAAGCGCTCGACTGCTTTAAAAAAGACGCGTAAAAACAAATGTGTTTTACTTTTTATCAGTGTTTTTTTTTTTTAATTAATGGTAAGGACATAGACTCGATCGATATCCATCTCTATCCTCGTCAGACCATCTACTTACTCTTCTTTTTTTTTTTAATCTCTGCTCACCTCTTAGTTAGCTTTCCTCTACTTTCTCTGCAGCTGTCAATCTCTCTTTCTGCCTCTGCTCTGTCTGAATGAATGTGTCTTACACTCGGTCTACAGTCACTCTCTCATGACTTTTTGGGCTGAGCAGGGTCGAATGGGGTCAGGGTTCGGGGAAACACATCGCCCATAATCCGTCGCTGCCGGGCCAGGTTGCTGTGCTACGCAGCACGTACACACTTACATAAACACATGTGCATACATCCGCACAAATTCATGCACTTCTTGGAAAAGTGGAGAGAGTTTTGTGTCGCTTGGCAGTTGAGACGCTCATCTCTTTCCTCACTGAGAGGGCTGCAGTGGACAAGGTCTCTCTGTCTGTCTCTGTCAACGTTTACGTGCACGCATGAAACCCGGTTATTGAGAAAAATCATGTTAAGGCAGGGAATCGGAGAATGCAATTACATGTGTTTATACTGAGCCTTATTTATTTTAGTTCCAGGTGAAGTTTGATTTTGGATTTCATTATTCTGGACACAAGGATACACAAATAGTGGAGTTTCTAATGCATTGCTGCCATGATACTGTCTATAGTCCTTCTCATGCACATGCACACTTTTGGAAATGGTTGCACGTGGCCAAAAGTCACGTTTCTCCTGCAGAAAATAAGCTGCATTAACCAGATTTTCCCCATCCTTTCCCCCCCGATTAGGAAAAAAGGATTTCCCATTTGCATAAAGTCCAATAAATCAGGATACTACAAGCAGACATAAATAACCACGATTCTCCTTTGTATCTATTTCCTCTCTGTTTTAGAGTTTAATGTTTGAATTTTAATTAAGACTTTTTTTCAAATTTCTGCCCTCATTTGCTCTCTTTCACATTCTTACGCTACTTCTCTGTTTCTCTGTGCCAGTCTTGCGGTCTGTCTCTCCCTCTCTAATCCCCTTTATAAACGATCCGGCCCTTGGCCATGAGAACCAAACCTTCACCATGACAACCACAATTTCAGGCATGTCTCAACGACTTCTGCCGTGTGTGTGTGTGTGTGTGTGTGCGTGTGCATGTGTGTGTAGCCCAGCTGTTGAACAGATGGAATGCTCACTATGCAGCAGATGATAATAGTTTGGAATCCAAGGTCTGTGCCCCTCTCTACCTCAATTTTCCTCATCCCTCTCTCTCTCTCTCTCTCTCTCTCTCTGTCTCCCTCTCTGTCTCTGTCTCTCTGTCTCTCTCTCTCTCTCTCTCTGTCTCTCTCTGTCTCTCTCTCTCTCTCTCTCTCTCTCTCTCTCTCTCTCTCTCTCTCTGTCTCTCTCTCTCTCTCTTTCTCTCTCCTTCCTTCCAGCTGAGTGTCCCTTACTTTGTTCTCCCTGATTAGAGGCTTCTAAAGATGGGTATCATATCTCACTTTGTTCCTTTACGGCAACACACACACACACACACACACACACACACACACACACACGCACACACACGCACGCACATGCACTCTGTGGCCATGTATTTGTGTGGAGTGGGGGCTGAATGAGCGCCACATTTTTCAAATAGTTTTCTCCGGGCCTTAAAGGTCTTTTTCTGTCCCAGTGCAGACAGACTGTGTCTAAGAACCGCAGGCCGTCGAGCAGGAGGAATGCAACCTCCTCACTGTCAAAGTGGCTCAGTTTTACTGGAGCTCTATTCGCAAGCGACGCCACTAATAAAGTGTGTAGGTGTGTGACATTAAGGAGGAATGGGGGAGCAAGGGGGGGGGGGGGGGGGAGAGACGGATGGAGACCAAAGAATGAAGCTCACGTATAATATTTATGTAAACGTGTGCTTTTAAATAATCCAATATGTGTTTTTGTTACTTTGTTCCGTCTGGAATAAACATGAAACTCTCCTGGTTGAGATGAGCAACTATGTTAGAAAATATCAGGTTCTCTGATTAAAAAAAAAAAAGAAAATCAAATCAAATGTTTAGTTTGGAGCGAGTTGTTTAGTTGTTTAGTTCAAAAGCGAAAAATGATGTGTTATAGAAATATTTAGCATTAAAAGCAATAGTTTGACATTTTGGAAATTACTTTTTTGGCCTAGAATTAGATGGAAAGAACAAGATAATTACTATTAAAGCAAGCAGCTTAGCATAAATACTGTAAACGGGGGACACAGCTGTAGTCTTGGGCTCTTTTTTACATTTTCTATAACTCCTAACATTAGCTACAGCCTAAGTGTTCTCATTTATTTTCATAGTTACGGTCTATAAGCTATCATGTCTTATCATAATCATCTCTTACGTTGTCATCCTCACCGACAAGCAAGAGGAACAACATTTTGTGGATTGAGATTGGATAAACAAATGCACCCATGTTGTCACTGTCATCACAGACTCCAGGAAGTTAAGAAATGTTTTCAGCAAGTTTTTTTTTTAACAGTTTATTTATTTATTTTTTCTCTGTTGGCCCGTTTCCAGTCTTTATCCTCAGGTAGGCTAATTTTCTGTAGCTTCATATTTAGCGTACAGACATGAGAGTGGCATCAATCTTCTTATCTAACTCTCAGGAAAAAAAGCAAAAGCCAAAAATTGTATTTCCCAAAGAAGTCAAGATTAAAAAGTGTAAAAAATGCAGCAAAAATAGCAGCACCATACCAAAGTGACAAAAACCCTGATTTCCCAGGAATTATCCAAACTGATGGCCCTAAAATAAACCTGTAATATTGATAAATGATCTGGGGAAGACGGTGATTTACAGCAGAGAATAATATTTCAAGAACTAGTGGCTCCTCCCACTTCACAGCTCTCGTACACTGACAAAAATAAAGAAAAAGCGTTTTGTTTTAGCGCCTTTTAGGAAAGCCGGCTTCGATTTGAATGCGGCGACTTTCACTACTACTACTACGTACGTTGAGATCAGTGGTGCGCGTCTGCCCTGCGCTCACTGATGATGTCACAAAGGTTTGTGTAATCCTTGCCTCACATCCCCCTAAGCCCTCTCTTCTTTTATCCTTCCCTTTCTCCTCCTCTCTGTTGATCCCTGGCTCGCTCTTCGTCTCTCAATTTCCTTGTGTTTTCGTACCTAATCTCTTACCCAGACTCTGTCCTTTCCCTCTCTCTCTCTGCAGTCTGTCCTTCAGTGTCTCTTTTTCTTCCTCTAAATTCCCCTCTCGCCTGATTTTGTCTCGGCCTGTTGCCCCCCCCCCCCCCCCCCCCCCATTCCTCTTCTTTTCCTGCTGTCTGTTGTGCTCCCTTGCTTCGTCTGGTTGTCCTCAGTAACCAAACACAGGCAAGTCAGACACAGACAGGATGTGAGGTCAGACGAGGAGAGGAAGTGAGGGTGCGTGGGCAGCACATAAACAGAAGAGAGAGAGAGAGGTGAGGGACAGTGAGGACACAGAAGCGTGCACGTGCGTGTGCGTGTGTGGAGTTACACTGGGAAGAGATTCAGTTTCTGTTTCAGCCGTCAGCATCAGCTCTTTGTGGTCGTTCTCTATATAAAACACTTAAGCAGCTGGACTCAGCAACCACAGCAAGTCATAACACTCGGCGGTGAGGTAAAGCAGTAGGGCTTTTCAAACTTTATTACTGGTCTCCTGAAGTATTAAATACATCTCTTACTTCTGTCACAGAGTTTGCGCGTTCGCCAACTGTTTTTTTTTCTTCATCGTGCTAAAGTATTAATCCATGTCATTCAGTGGAGAATCGTTAGGGCTATAACTAGCTACGTAATGCGGCCATTAAATGTAGGGTTATTAAAGTTAAGATTTTTACTTGGAACGTGGTCGTGCTTTTGATTCGGATTCAGCCCTTGAGAATGAGTGAGCTCCAGTCTCACACGATTATAAAAAAAAAAAGCACAAAGTCCAAAATAAAAACTTTATTTCGACCTATCATCGTGGGATTTTGAGAACCTCACAACACGGATTTGTACAGAAAGTAATGGAGGCATTTGACTTTTTCTGGAGCTTTCTACTACATCTAATAGTCCTCGTCAGTGAATGCAGTTCTTTTGATAGGGCTGGATTATCAACCGAATTTATTTAATGACTGACGTTGATTTTCCCTTATTGACCTAAATTTACTCCCATCACAGTTTCCATTAAATGAAGAAGCACAAATTCCCAATAGCTGCAACCGCGGACAAGCATTTATCTACATGTTCATGCACACGCACGCACACACACACACAACCCCACAAACATTTGACCGAAAACCGTGGCGGCCTAAGGGTGGGAAAATGTTTGTGGACTGACCGACAGAGCGAGCAACAATAGAGCTGCTGGTCGCATCTAATAAATCAAAAAAGTTAGAAAAAACAAATGATATCGCAACAGACGTTCTTCAACTAACCAGTCGGCACGAAGACCAGAAGGAAAGTCAAGAATTTCTAACTGGTTATACTGATACTGATATTAATCCAGATGATCGTATGAAAAAATAAGTTATGCATTGAAATTTTATAATTCTCCCTTTTCACAAGCTACTAGATTTAACATGTTTAATTGAAGACATTGAGCCTAAAACAGTGAACTTCCCAAGAAGCTGTTCATCAGCGTATTGTTTGATTACTAACAGCTGAACTGATGCTGTAATGGAATTCCACCTCTTCTTGCCTTTAACCGTGGTACCTGCGCCAGACAAGTAGCTACAGGACTGCGACATTAAACAGGCAATATTCTCCTTTTTCACCCAGCTGTGATGAATGGGTGGAATAAGCTGGGTCAGCGTGTTAGCTGACGGAGCTGTTCATGTCTGGAGCTGTCTGTCTGACTGTGCCATTATTCCATAAAAGAGAAAGGTTTGTCCAAATGGATGAAAGGGGACAAGTGTGCGTATGAAAAAAAATAAGAAAAAAGTGCGCTAATGAGTCAAAGAGTCTAGCCGTAATGCAGAATGTGTACTTTACCTGTTGAACTCTTACCACACTGCCAGCTCCAACACACACACACACACACACACACGCACGCACGCACGCACGCACACACACGCAGTAGCTTAACCCCCCCTCCTCCTATCACCCATCTCCTGTAACCTGATACTGGAACTTTGGAAACACACACACACTCGCTGTCTCTCTCTTGCGCTTGCTTTTTTAACCTGTCTAGCACACGCACACACACGCACGCGCACACACACACACACACACACACACACACACACACAGAGAGGTCAAGTTGAGGTTGTACTTCCATGACATCACTGTTGCCATGACTCATAAGTGTACCCCGAGGCACAGTAAGGCCCTCTCCCCCACAGAACCTGTCAGAGGGACTTAGCAACTCTCACACACACATACACACGTATAATGTGCATGTGTGCACAGGTGTGTACGTCGTGAGTTTTGTTTTTGTGCCCGTGTCTATGTGCCGTTGTGTGTTAATGCCCATTTAATGCAGTCATACCACTGTAACACGCTCATCAGACAGATGAGGTTTCATACAGTTCTTGTATTGCCGACCCTCACGCGCACACACACACACACACACACACATCCTGTGTGATTTACAGTGGTCAGACTCAGATGGAGAAAGCAGGCCTCCTCTGGTCGGAAAAACCTCATCTGCGGGGATCACACAGGGGGGAAAGACTTCCATTACCCGCATATGTGTACACTCACACACACACACACACACACACACACACACACACACGCTGACTTGCACTCGCCCTCCTCACTACCCCAAGTGTCCAATAAATCACCTTTAGAAACATCGTATCACTGGACCAGACCTGTACATGGGTGTGTGTTTGTGTGCACATGTTTATACTATATGTGTGTGTGTCTGTGTCTGTGTGTGTGTGTGTGTGTGTGTGTGTGTGTGTACCCTTACCCTTACAATGGAATAGTCCACCCAAAAATCATGCTGAAAAAGTGACCTTCATGAACTTTAGGGCTGCAGCTGATGATTTTTTTTCATGATCAACTGATGTTTTAATGTATGTGTTTG
Organism: Bovichtus variegatus; assembly: GCA_943593645.1. Classification (NCBI taxonomy): domain Eukaryota; kingdom Metazoa; phylum Chordata; class Actinopteri; order Perciformes; family Bovichtidae; genus Bovichtus; species Bovichtus variegatus. Next base: position 14,413,600 of record CALSCE010010956.1, read on the forward strand.
ATTAATAACGAACTAAACAAAATGTCAGAAACACTCTCGGAACACAGAATGATGTGATTGAATTGCTTGTTTTTTGTCGGACTAATAGTCCAAAATCCAAAAGATGGTCATTTTACAAAGATAATAGGCACCGACAAACTAAATGACTTGAATGAATAGAAAGAGTTCACCTTTGCTCCTCCAAACACCTGGTGCTTTCTGGAAGGATCAGTGTTTCTCTACCTGCACAGGAATATCTGGTTCATTATATTGTATGGCATCTGTATCAAATAATCAAATGAAATCAAAATAAATAACAGTGGTAAAAAAAACAAAAACATAGCTGCTTAAGAAGGGCTCTAAGAGAAATATGTTAATCTTGTTTTCTTTGTTTTCTTGATGAGTTAAAACATCCAGCAGCAGCATAGCAGCACAGTCATTATATATCTCTCTCTATCTCTCTCTCTATATATATCTATATATATATAGATATGTAGATGTATCCATATCTAGATGGAGAGATAGATAGATAGAGATATAGATGGCAGTATATAATGTCATGCATAATACACTGTACTGCAGGGCTGCAACAACACTGCTGACGTCAGATGATTATGTGGATGATTATTCACAGGTGTAGCGAACAATTGAGTTGATTGAAAATTATACATAATAATGATTAGTGTAATGATTTTCTATGAACTGATGCCTCCAAAGATTATGCCTCCGGAGATAATGCACAGTTTACGACCGTCACTGTGGAGTATGAGTCATATTTTTCTTTTCTTTTTTTTTTCCCGGTGATCCCCGTTTTATTTGCTTTAAGTCAGGAATTTGTGACTAATGCTTTTCTGTGAAACGCTGGATAATTTAGTGTTTTTTTTTTGTTTTTTTTTTCCAAGAGCTGTGCTCCTCATGACTTGATGGGATGAAATAGGCGGTTGCTGAAGAAAACAAGTGTTGCGTCACACACCATTAGACGACAGTTTTTTATTTCAGAATTTAGGTTTGGTTTTTACTCTATTTTCGGCTTTTCTCTCCCCCACAGATGACTGAATTACTATTTTGGATAGAATATTTTCACAGACAATTTTAGGGTTGATTAGGCATTTTAGCTGGCTGTTTGACCCTACAATTTTACAATCTAGATACAAACCTTGGATGACCTCAGACAATAATGAGCTACAGTTTTCAAAATATCACAATAACATGGCTTGTGGGAATTAAAAAAAACCCTCTCCTTGTTAATTATCAGCAGCACTGCAAACGGACTGAACAACAACACATTTGAAACTTGAGATCTTGTAATTATTTATAAAAAGTCAGGAGTCAGACTCAAATTTAGAAATGTATGAATTATGCACACAGATTGCAATTGTGCCAATCTCTCTTACACACAAAAAAAACAATTTTTGGTAGATTTCTGATAATTACTCTTTCTGTCTCTGTCTCCTCAGATCATGATTCAGAGGGGAAGCGTGTTCAAGACATGCTGTCTACAATCGACAAACCACAGGTTGGTATGCATACCTCCTCCCACAGCTGCACACACACACACCAACCCGACACACACTTATAATCTCTTTCGTCAATCACCTCTTGTCTGATGCAGTCATAGCTGGCATGTTGATATCTTTTCCATACGTCCTTCCTGTCTCTGTGATTTACATATTTCTTTTTAAATCAGACGCTCACACTGATAACTGCAGTGACTTGAGTGTGCAGTGCGTCTTCATTTTGAAGTCATTCAGGGCTTTATTGACACTTACAGAGAAGGTAACCGGTCATTTAAGCTCTGCTCACCCCGGCCACATGAGGGCAGCATCTGCTCATCCACGATATTCCCACTCAGCATTTAGCAGCTGAAAAACACTACGACAGCTTGAAATATCATAACCTCATATCACCTCTGCGCTGATACAGCCAGGGTATTATAGTCCATACTGGAAAGAAAAAGAAAAGGGAAAGGAAAGAAGGACGTCTCCTTGTGTCACTGGTTGCTATTGTGTGTCACAAACTGCAGAAGTGAGGTTTTGTCACTTTTGACACTCAATACGCTTATGCATTTACATAGGAGGCAGAAGTTTGGTAGATTTGCGGGGACAAATAGTACGTTTTACAGTCCTCCCTGGCCTGCGACGCCAAAAGTTCCTCGTGATGGATTGAGCTGTGTGCCATACAGACACGGGTGTCGCAGAGGCAGAGCTTTTATGAGAAAGTTCTTCATCTAAAAAAATGTTCACAATATTGTTTCTCTGGTTGTTTGGTTTTCTTTTATAGCAGGTAGATGCGTCTGCTTTAGCTGAATTGAAATATGAAAAGCAAGTTGAAAGGGAAGTAAGCAGGGAAAAGGGAGTTCTCCCTGTACCTTTGTTGCTCTTAGTGCTTGAAGAAAGATGTCGCACACTTTTCCCCCTTTTTAAAGAGCGTTCGGCAAATTATGGTGAAGCCGCTTCCCAAACTGCTCCCTACCGACAAACCGTTCTCTACAAAGTGTCAAAAAATACATCCAATAAATTTAGCCAGGGACAATGTGACAGTTCTTTTTTATTTTTTTATTTTAATTTACTACACATTCGGCAATTTTAAACCCACTACCAGAAGGCAGTCTTACAAAAAGTGTTGCTGTAGGTTTCTGTGCACGAGCAAAATAATGTTAATGGCATTCAACTTTACGCCTGAGCTTTCTGTCGTGACGCTAACACGGCTGTGGCTTAAATAACGCCGTGTGTAAACGCACTTATTGGCGTGCGCTGTCAAACAAATTGATTGGCGTGGGCTTGTCGCAAAATGTGACGAATGTGGTTTGACTGCTCTTCTGCAGTGAGTACAAAAGTTGACGGTATTAACATAATCCGAGTTGGGCGCCTACACGGGCTCATCCTCGCTCTTATTCTGTCTAAATCGCATCGTGATTGGATCTAAATCTACAGACGTACATAAATGCCGCCACTGTATTAGAGATGAATGGCCAAATCGGTTTGAAATGAGGACCGGTGATGTCACCGCCTCACTTTCAGTGGCACTTTGTGTAACACAGTCCCTCAGACTGTCTCTCAAGGTCAAAGAGCAAGATTACCACAATCCTCTAAATGGCGTTTTTTTTTTTTTGCCTTTTCTGTTAAAAACTGTTGCTGCGTGTATCACCAGGTCATGCATCAAGGGGAAACCTTATTCATGCGTCCACGGTGTGTATATGTGAGCAAAGGGATTGACAGAATTAGTGAGGAAAAAATGTTCTTAGTTTTAATAGAAATTTCCATAAAAGACAATGGCGTTCTCAGGCACGTGGACACAGTGATGTGATCTTATAAAACCTAATCATTGTGATCAAAACTCTCAATAAAATTGCACGTCTGTCTCTCTGTCTCTTCCTGTCTGTCTTCCTCATAGACAGTCTAGGCATGGTTGTGGTTTGCAGTGCCCTCAAGACACATTCATCGCCTACTCAGTGGCTGTGGAGTCTGGAATAGCAGCAGACTGTGCTAAATCACGCTAAATTGGCTCCCCCACCATGTCCCGCAACTAAAACTCCCATAAACACGCAGGCACTTGCAGACGCACAGACAGACGCACAGTTAAACACACCAACATGCAGGTTCTCTAATTCTGTGTTTGTTCATTTTAATTGTCTCGTGTGTACCCGCCACGATGGATGTGTGGAAAAGCGTAACATTTTGGGTTATGATTTCGATGACGCATTGCTTTACACGCGCACATACAGAGCCAAACACTACAGACATGAACACACACAGAGAAAAAGCATCGCAAAACACACACCTCGATGGAACGATCTTGATTACACATTCATTGGGGTAGAACTACTGCCGCTAGGGATAGAAAAAAAGAGTTGAATACAATGACTGCAAATAAATAAAAAATGATGACTTACCAAACGCCACACTTCATTGTGTGCCTGGGTCACCACACTTGGTTTCATTGAGTGTGTATAACATACAGTATGCATGTGTGTCGTACAGGTGTCCAATGTGCAGGCGCGGGCTGCACGGCTGTCCTGGGCCCCCCCGGCAGGGCTGGTGAACAGGCATAGTAACGGGATGACTGTGTCCTGCTCCTTCGAGGTCTCTCTCTCAGATAAGGGGCGAGATGGAAAGTATCGCCTTATATACAGGTAGGAAATGCACTCCAAGCTCAAAGAATACGGCGTCCGCTCACGAAACGTCCAATGTACACTGGTGTGACTTTTGCTCTTTGTCTCTGTCAGTGGCGAAGAAATAGAGTACCATCTGAAAGACCTAAGGCCAGCGACAGACTACCACGTACGGTAAGGACATTTTTGACTATTTGACTTTAGATTTGGTGTTTTATACGACTTTCACACCTGTGTTTATCTGTGTCCTATATGTCATGTTGTGGGTTTTTCCGCCATGCTAAGACTCTAGCTTCACGTGGCGTTTGTCATTTGATGTCTCGTGTGTTTGCTTAAGGGTGTCGGCGATGTACAACTCGGTTCGAGGCTCGTGTTCCGAGGCCAGCTCGTTCACCACACACTGCAGCGTCCCCGACGTCCCGCTAACCCCGAAGCTCTCCCACCGCACCAAGAGCACCCTCACCCTACAGTGGAAGGTAGCGGCACAAACAGACACGCCTTTGCATCTCCAATACACTGCATACTCAACACTACCACGCAGGACTCTGGGTTCTTTATGTTTAATCTCATGTGTCTTCGTTACTTTATTTGTGCAGTGATACACTTGGCTAAAAAAAAACAAACTTTAAGCAGAACAGTATGTTTCACTTCACTTGGCTCATAACCTAGCTTGACTTTATAAGCCCTGCGGCACCTGAGAGAGGGAGACATTCTTACATTGTTGCACAACGGCGTCAGGGCTCATTCCTCCGCCCTGACCTTTCCTGCGCAAGTCATTTTTAGCCACTCACACTGTCACTGATAAATAGTGACATCAGTCACCCAGACAGGATATGAGGCCAATCATAAAAGCACGACAGGTATTTCGTCTGTCTCAGTGTCAGGATTCTTTTATCCTTTGCTAATCTCCCCGTTTCTCTCTTGTCTCTTGTCTGCCGCCCTCCCTCCATTTTGTCCACAGCCCCCAGGCGACAACGGATCCAAAATTACAAACTACCTGCTCGAGTGGGATGAGGTGAGTCTGCCTCTCTCTGTCATGCATCCGTCATCTGTCACGCCCTCCCCTTGTTTAAAAAAAAAGAAAAAAAAAAAAGCACTCTCACCTATCACAGACGTCACTAAACGGATGTTAAGATTCAGCTCCTCAGACGAGATTGATTAATCGTGTGAATTAGGCCTTTCCAATCCATGTCGGCCCCTACTTCTCCATTTCGTGCTCTTTCTTTTCTTTTCACGTTTTTTCTTCTTTCCTTTTAATTTCCCATTGCAATGAATTGAATCCCCCTAATCTCATCTTACTTTCTTTTTTTCCATCTGTTCCACCTTTGCATCCGTCTCTTCTCTCCTCTGCAGGGAAAGAAGAACAGTGTTTTCAGAGAATGTTACTTTGGGAGCCAGAGACACTGTAAGCTGACACGACTGTTCCCTGCCTGCGGCTACACGTTCAGAGTGGCTGCGCACAACGACATTGGCACAAGGTACTGTCGCCTCTTACTGAATGTGCAAACACGTGTGCGAGACAAACATGCACTCATTATATCTCACGCACACATCACCAAGTATGTGGAGGAACATTCCCGAACTCTTTCTTGTTTCTTGTTCACATACCGTAGCACAGTTGGCCCTTAATATGACGTGAGGTCCTACCGTAGTTTTAGTAACCATGGAAACTATACCTATGGGAACAAATTGCATCAATGTCAGCCGCGACATCCATTTTCATGATAAAGTGACGGACAGAGACACGCGAAACACGCACACCAGTCTACCTGTGGCTATTACTCTAGGCGAGACACAAGTTTTTCTTTCTCATTTTCGTTCCGTGTCCTCTCTCCTCCCGTCTCCTTGTCATTGTGGTGCGCGTGCATCTCACCTGCAGTCGTTAGGGCGACAAGGAGAAGGGAGGAGGTGATGGAGGAGGAGCGAGTGTCGGGGAAGAGACATTAGCTCTCTGGCTGAACTAAAAGCAGCCTTAATGCATCCTTCAGTTTGACTTCGCTTTGAAGCCATGGTCACAAGTGCACAAACATGCTCGCCACGTGTTGTCTTTTGATTCCTAGCTATTTTCCTTCATTTAAAAAAGGTTTTCCGACCTCTCAAACCCTTGCTGCTGGCCATACATTCAAATAATTTCCCTCCTGCAACTCTCAAAATAGCCTCCTTCCCCTCCTCTGTGTTTTCCGCCTGGCGTCTGTCACAGCTCCTCTTTAACCTTCCTCTTCTTACGATCTCCACTGGAGCCACGTGCTGCTATCCTCACCTGCAGCCCATCAGGAGAAACAGGAGAAAAATGTGGATTTAAAAAAATCGTATATACGTCTTTCTCCTGTTTCCTCCGTTTTTTTCTCTGCTTTTACTTTGCAAATAAGTTCCTCTCTGTCTCTGCCGAAATTGTAATTCATGACGCTACGGGCTCCCTTCCCTCTTGCACTGCAGTCCCTCTCCCCTTAAAAGTAATGATCCAAGAAGTTAATAATTTGCGTCAGCATTTTAAATAAAAGCAAAAATGTGACTAAAATGGAAATGTGTTTTGCACAGTGGCTTCAGCACAGAGGTGGTGTTTTACACCATGGGAACCCTTCCTGCTCTGCCTCTGGCACCACGGCTGGTCAGGGCGGGGGTGTCCTGGGTGACCCTGGAGTGGGGGCGTCCTGAGGGCAGTCCGAGCGAGGAGCAGCTCAAATACACACTCGAGATCCAGGAGGACAACAGCGTGAGTACCGTGCACATGTAAACCAAATTGTATGAAAACATTTCTAAAGTTTATGTTCCTGGCACAGGTTTGCATTACATTAAAAACAGCCTTCATAGATTTGTCCATGGCAGGAGCTACACAATCCACCATAGAAACCTTAATTTGGTTTTGTGAAACTTTCTGTTTTTCTGTTATTTGATTGAGCTCTGCGCTGTCAGTTACTTGAATCCCACAAGAAGAGAAAAGAGGAGAATAAACAATTTCCACCAGGATGTAGCTATAACTATGGACCTCAAAAAAACTGATATAGATTTGTGTTTTTGCTTTTTTTAAAAGACGCCCAACTCCGAAATAGAAATATTGCTTGCATTGCAAAACAGTCTGGGGGAAATGTACAGCAGTAATTTCTATAACACACAAGCATACACGCAGACATACACACCATATGCATATGATTGAGCACGTAAATAAGAAGGGAATTGCACAAAAGACTCCCACACACTCCTTTAACCCCCCCACACGCAAATTGATATAATGCAAAAGACAGCATTTATTGCATCCATATGCTCAAAAATGTAGACACTAACTAATACACGCTGACAGAAAAACTCCCACATACACACACACTGACAGACTACTGACGGTGTGTCTGTGTCTGTATCACCAACAGGGAACAGACTTTCATCCTAAGTACACTGGAGAAAACTTGACCTGTACTGTGCAAGGCCTGAAGAGGAGTACACAGTATAAATTCAGGGTAAGTGACAAGTTAGAAATGTTCCTTTTTTTTTTTTTTTTTTTTATACATTATTTTCGGGCCATTTTCACCTTTTTATTGGACAGAAAAAACAGTGTAGAGGCATGCAACAAAGTGAAAAATGATGATAACGGAACATTAGTGTTTAAAAATACTTTAAAGGGATAGTTTGACATTTTGCTGAGAATTTGAGAAAACCCGTACCACTCTCATCTCTGTGCGGGTCAATATGAAGCTAGCGTAGCCAGTTAGCTTAGCTACAGTACGACTCCAGGAAATCACTGAAGAGAGCTCGGCTAGCTATTTCCTCCCGTTCCCATATCTTTCTGCTTCGCTAAGTCAAGGGTCTGCTGGCCGTAGCTTCATGTTTCAATACTATCAATCTTCTCGTCCAACTAACTCTCATGCGAGCAAATATTTCTTTCGTGTGTACACGTGTGTCAGAATGATAGAAATGGACAATTACAACTCTATTCCGGTGACTTTCTGTGTTAATAAAACATCAATCTGTCAATCTAGGAAAGAATACAACATTTTACCACCGGAGATATGACTGCAAATGAACTAGAAGTGAAAGAGGGCAACTCACAAGCCATTTAGCTTGACTAAAAGCTGTGATAGCGTTTCGTAATTTGAGGACATTGCGGAACAAAATGTACCGTCGGCAAATCCCCGTAAGCGAGTTTGCGTCGTTATTAATGCCACCATTCCTGTGTGTCTCTTGCTATCAATGTGTTACGGCGCAGTCATCTTAAACAACAACTCCTGAGGACGTTCGCACACATGTACCTGTCCTCACTCACGCTGTCAAATGAGGCGGCAGACACAAACATACATGCTCCCAGACAAAGAGACACCTCTGTGTTCTTTGTGATGATCACCCGGTGTGAACATCTGGGAACAAATTGATTGTCCGTATAATGGGATAATGGAAGGAGTAAACTGAAGATAAATGAAGGCAGAGGAGCCAGGAGAACCACAGGTGGAGGAGCAGAGAGTAATGGCTCCTATTAATCAGACACTTCCTTTACTTCTTGATAGATCTCCACACCGTCAACACTCCATCTTTGCGTATTTTGTGTCGTCTTTCACCCTATTTTTTCTCTCTGTTTCTCTCTCCCGTGTGTTTCATACCATCCTTCCTCTGTATCCTGTCCGCCTGCCCCACCCCACCCCTCCTTCCTCTCCTTTCCTTTCCACTTCTCTCTTTACATGTTCTTCCGTTCACCTTACACTCTCCCCTCCTTAATTAACCCTCCATTTTGTCCGTTTCCCTCCACGCAGCTCATAGCATCAAACATGGAGGGAAAGAGCAGTCCCAGTGAAGTGTTGGTGTGCACCACCAATCCGGACAAACCAGGCCCTCCATCTACACCCTGTGTCACCGCAGCAACACCCTACGGATTTACCATCACATGGGGTAAAGATGCACACCCACATGTACTCCTTCGGCTTTTTCTAATAGCTTTAATCATCATTTCTAAAACAAAGAAAATGTCTCGTAGTTGATTGCTGAAATACTAAATACAGTTTCACCCGTGTGCTTTTAGTTCTTAAAATAAATAAAAAGAAAGCCAAGGCTTCAGAATGTTCTGGCTCGTTGGTGTCATTCAAAGAAATGTCCAAAGTGTCATTGTTTAATTTGGGGTTTTTTTTCTCAAAACTAACCTAGCAGAGCATATTGCAGAATACAAGTATTGATGGAAGGTAATTGACAATCTGCACATAGCAGCCATAAAAGCCATCGTGTCGGCTGTCGCTGGTCTGTCCTGCGTTAGTATTGAAGGAGTCGGGGCAGCACAGATCGTGCTGTATGTATCTCGATCACCATTCAGATCATTGATTTGACTCTAATTGCGATAAACACAACACATTTTCGAGTGATCAACAATTGTACAGTAGTGTGATTATTCCTGCAGCTACAGCTTGACCATTGAAAAGTGATATAGCCGCATTGCCTCCCTCACTGTGCTGCATTTTCACTTTTTCTTATTTATTAAAAACATTCCCACCCACGGGTGTGCCTGACTGTAATTATGGAAACGGTGTCAATAAGTATGAGATGAGGCAGAGACGAGTAGGTCGTTTCCAGCAGTGCCAATTTACCTATAGTCTCAGAATAAATCGTTACCAACAGCGTGTTATTTTACCGTTACCATCACAATGTCTGTAAAGTTTCTTCAAAATAGTCTATATAGCGACGAAAACAACAATAATAGAAACTAGAACAATTCCTTACCGGCTCCCTTGCTCTCGAAATATTTGGCAGCAGTGTAATAACTGTGCTCTTTTGTTTGGCTGAAAGACAATCTGCCACAACCCATTGCAGTTTATGAGTTATTGCATAACGTCTTTAGGATTGATGGGGATGCTTCATGTCGTGAGACGTCTCAACTGATGACTTATGAATGTGCGTTATATCATTTTTGAAAAGATGCATGCTGATACACGGCCGTTTTCTTTTCCTTTTTCGGAAGCCATAAATGTCTGGTTGGAAACGTGAGATGTTTTACACGTATGCCTCCGAGTTGTTCTCCAGCTCATGATGTTAAATGCGAGATGATGTTAACCCAAACTAAAAATGAGTCTTATCTATTCCTCACACAGATCCTCCCCAGGACAATGGGGGATCAGAGGCTCTCACGTACCTGCTAGAGATCTCCGAGGGATGCTCTGAAGGTACAATCTATCAGTCCGTTCAGCCATCCATGCCACACGTTCGGCTAATTTCAGTGCTTTTCTCAGTCCATCCTCTTACAAAAGAAAGCTCAAAATGTCCCATCTCTCCTCCCAGCTGCCCTGCGCTCTTTCTCTCTATGCATCCATTTATCTCGCTTACTCTCCTCAGAAGAATAGCGGCCATAATTCGCTCTTTGTTAGCATCAATTTAGCACGCAGCTTTTTTCACATTCCCCCTTAAATTTGCAATCCAGGAAACCAAATGTTCTCTTGTTGCTTTAGCAGGAGAGGAAAGAAGCCTAATTGCCTGAATCTGTATTCATTCAATCACATCAAAGAGAGAGGAGTTAGTTGTTTATCGGAGGCCAGTGTTGAAAATCAAAGAACAGAAGAATAGAGCATCAAAAGCTCATGTTCTTCTTTCATTATCAATGAAAGAAGATCAACAGCGGCACATATCTAACCACAAGTCCAGGGGATTGCTCTAAGTGGGATGAATTAATGTAATTAGTCAATTCAGCCCCTGGCTTGTCTGCAACTAAAATGCACTCTGTGCTTTTTCCGTCAGTGTGACTGGATGTGATAGGGTTCATCTCAACTGCTGCAGTTGTGTTTTTATTAGATACAAATATTTTAGGGAGCAGCTAAAAATCCTAAACTCTTAACTGGCCCTGAAAAAAAGGCTTCAAATGTATTCCTCTATAGCATTTAATATCCGTCACTTTCATCCTTTAGTTGCAATTTCTGAAAAGCGCAAAGTTCAAACACGTCATCTGCTTCATCGGGCCTGTGCGGGTCATTTGATCAGATTTTACTGATTGGTGCGAGGAAGTACATTCCATAACTTTATTTTTCAACTGATACTTATCTTTAAACCGGGGAGAAGAGCATGGACAAAATACAGAAATATCTCATTGTTCTCACCTTTTTTTTCGGTGCCCTTTTCAACTTTTCACCTCTCGCTAAGCTGCACCTCGGATGAACTCTCAGAATGACTCACCTCATCGTGGTTGCTCTAATTCATTACAGTGTGTTTTGCGTGTGTAGCTTCAGCGTGATTTACAGCACATATATACCGCTTCTGCTGATATAAACTGTGGTATAAACAGGACATATGCTGTACAGTATTTTAATAACATGAGTGCTGCTTTTGCAGGTGAAATAACACATTTCACAATCGTTCACGATCCGTCGACACGACAACAACAGCAACGCAAAGTGATGTGCAATTAATAACTAGGTCGTTGGGATTCTGGGAAATGAATTAGATCGACTGCAGCACACACGCAAAACAACTAGGGATTCTGTGTATGCACTTATGCTAATGTGGGCGATCGGTTTTGTAATTCTGTTTTTGTTTTTTTTTGTATGCGTGTGCAGCGAGCCAGTGGGAGGTCGCGTACAGTGGTCCAGCAACAGAATGTGTGTGTGAGCGCCTGACACCTGGGACCTTCTACCGCCTACGTGTGTGTAGCATCACCACCGGAGGACACAGCCCGGTAAGACACAAACACACGCTCACGCATGCAAAAGTAACTTGAGAGGGGTAACCTGGTAAACTTTGGATTCTTGCAAACAGTTCTTGAGTTAGGAGTAGGGCAGCAGTGATGCATTAGTGTCGCTCATGTAGAAAAAAGTGTGGGAAAATCTACAATCTGTACATAGATAATCAACAAAGTACCCGAGTGTAATTCACATATCTGCCAGTTCTTATTCAAACTGATCTACAACTGAAGTTCCTTCTCTTTTGTTTTTGACTTCCTATGTTTGCTCCTGAAGTGCACTGTTAGTGTTCCAGTCCGTACATTAAGCGTCCCACCAGGGCCCTGCCAGCCACCGAGGATTGTGGGTAAAGCCAAACACAAGGAAGTGCAGTTAGAATGGGGTGAGTGCAAACATACACGTACACTGTGTTTAGTTTTATTCGCCAGAATGTATTTGAATTGTTTTATGTAAGGCTGCTAAATCGCCCTCTGGCTGCCTAATATGTTTCCCTGGCCAACTCCAAATTAACCTTAGTCAACCATGTTTCAACCTAATTGAGCCCTAATTTAGCCCATTAATTTCCTAAACTAGCCTCATATCGGACTCAACTCTCCTAATGTCAGCCCATTATTGCTGATTAGTACTGTTATCTGTTGGCAGGCAAACGTCTCCCAGTCTGAAACGCTGAGGAAGTTCTAGTTTTAACCAGTTCAATGCAGCTGAACACAGCCTTAATCAGCGCACATTTATGCAGCGCTGCTGCAATTACTGGCTCGAGTTGAAGGTCAAACATAATGTAATGGAGGGTTTTCCCCACCGTCTCCATTATTTATTACTTTAACCATACTGCAACGAAAGTGAAGCAGCTGGTGGAAGGAAGAATCCCTTGGAGGGGATTGAGAAGTGCACCTGGTGAACTGATCTGTAAACACATGACATCTAAAACTAAACACGAGCTTGAGCGAATCTGTTGAAGCTAACGTACAAAAGACATCGCATCGGTTGCGTCTCTCCAACACACATGGTTTTGATTGCATGTAATGTGATTATGGTTTGATTGTCTCTCTCTGACCCTGTAGAACCCCCGGTCGCTGAGGGAGTATGTGAGGAGTGTGTGTTCAGTCTGGAGATGAGTGAGGGCGACACCAAGCCAGCAGAGGTCTACCATGGGTCAGAGCTGCAATGCACAGTCAGTAGTCTGCTGCCTGGTGCCACATACAGCTTCCAGCTGCGGGCTGCCAACGAGGCTGGGGTGAGAAACCCACATGCACACACAGCAGTAATACGAAAGAAAAAGAAAAACCCATCAGCTAGTTATTCGCTGGCAAGACTATGAAATCCACAAAGATGGCTGCCCCTCAACAAGTCAGATTCTCAAGATGTATACAATGTATATAAGTTATTCTTATTTTTCACTTTACAATCATGAAAGTCTTTGTTTTTGTGGTTCTTATAGCGGTGAAATCCACTCAGCACATTGAGTAAATGATCTGTGGAACCTCTTAATATGATCCAAATATTAAAAAGCTCCCACTTAATTCAAGTTCAAATGGCCAGTATCTACTAGGTCAGACTGTCCCAGACAGACTAACAGCAGTCGTTTGGATGCATAAGTGTTCCAAAGCGCAAGAGTGAACTAGCACTTAGACTGGCTGATCGAATACAGGCACAAACACGGCACACACACTTAAAAATCGGAGGAGCAGCACACACATGCAGAGGGCACCGACAAAAAAACATCGCTCACATGTACACACATAAACAGGCAACCCAGTGTGATTTGTTCTGCCTCTCCCGCTTGTGTTAGGTTAAACACACGTGTCTCTTCCTCTCTTTTAGTTCGGAGCGTACTCTGAGCCAACAGAGGTGACGACTGCAGCGGGCCCTCCTGGCCAGTGTGGGGCGCCACTCATCGCTCTCACCAGTAACACCTGCGTAACGCTCAACTGGGAGGTGAGAGACAAACACAGATACACTCCTGTATTTATCAAAGGAAAGAACAAGAGCAAAGAAAGCATTAGACAGACAGACAGACAGAAGAGGGACGGACAGACAGACAGACAGACAGACGGACGGACGGACGGACGGACTGACGGACGGACAGACAGACAGACAGACAGAAGAGGGATGGACAGACAGACAGACAGACAGGCAGACGGACAGAAGACAGACAGACAGACAGACGGACAGAAGACAGACAGACAGAAAGACAGACGGACAGAAGACAGACAGACAGAAGAGGGATGGACAGACAGACAGACATACGGACAGAAGACAGACGGAAGACAGACAGACAGACGGACGGAAGAGGGACGGACAGACAGACGGACAGACAGACGGAAGACAGACGGAAGACAGACGGAAGACAGACAGACAGA
>CALSCE010010956.1:14427693-14439095 GCA_943593645.1 Bovichtus variegatus
AGACAGACAGACAGAAAGACGGACGGACAGATTGACAGATGGAAGAGGGACAAACAGACATACAGACGTACAGACAGACAGTCGGAAGACAGACAGACGCACAGACAGGCGGAAGACAGACGGAAGACAGACAGACGGACAGACAGACAGAGACGGAGGCTGCCTTTGAAAAGTATTTTTTGTTTAGGAAGGTTCCCGGAGGTTTCTAAGTGGCAGCCATGATAAGAGCTGGTGGAATTCTCTAAGTGCTAAGGAAAGGTGCTTTAATGCTTACTTTCTTATCTCAGCACAGGGTACACTACACCATCCTTCAGATAGGAGATAATGCCGTCCCAGGATTCCTCGCAACAGCAAGATTTAAAGCGACGCACATTCCGGCCGTCGCTATTGATAGATTGAAAACATCCTTCTTCGGCGGTGTAATTCTGTTTTGGACAGGAGTCCTTACTTAAATTGTACAGCATTGAGTTCATCACTGTACCGGTACTCATTTTCTATGCTTTATAAGACGTTGCTTTGAAAAACATGCATAGTTACGTAGCCCAGGTTGATTGCAGCCGGGAGGCCTTGAATTCTTCTTCATATCTTTTCTTCAACTCATGACATTTTCGAGGTTAAGGGAAAGTGGTTGGGAAAAGCCAATTTTCGTACTATTTGACCGCAGCCAGAGAGGCCACATTTCTTAAAGGGGGCTCAACCTCCTTTTTTTCTGAAATCAAAAAGCTGCTGCTTTAAACATGTCTGCCTGAGCTGCTGTGGAAGCTAGACCCAGGAGACGGTGTTGCTCTTCCTGGAAGAAAGTCTCTGATGATTTATCATAAACTGAATAAAGCCCATCTCTGCTTGTATATCCCTCATTTCCCTTCGGCCTGCTTTAATGTGGCACTGCACACTATAGTAAATTCTAAGTCCACATTGATTTGAGCTGAGTGTGTGTGTGTGTGTGTGTGTCTGTGTGATGCAGAGTCCTGAGGGTTCGGGTACAGACATCTCTGAGTATCGTTTGGAGTGGGCAAGGGAAGACGAACCAATGGAGCTCATCTACTGTGGAGCTGCCACACAGTGTGAACTGTCTGACCTGACGCCTGCCACAGATTTCTGCTGCAGGCTACAGGTAAACACACAAGCGTACACTCAAAACCTACGTGTGGGTACTAAATAAATGTGCGCTTATTCACACACACCCGCGCAGAGTTGCTGCATTCGTGAACGGGCACACAGAGAAGTGCGTCTTGTAGGAAATAAGAAAGCACGTACTTTATACAGGACATGAACACAGGCTTATGTACAAACATCAGGGTTTGTACAAAGTCTTAAAGTTTGTAAAGTGCTTTGATTAATCAGTTAGGTTTTAAAGGTTAGTAATATGCTTGAGTTTGAATATACTCCTTCAACATAATCTGGTGTTTCATCCACACAATCACGTCATGTAAACACCAAAAACCAAAATATTTTAAATTAAACAATCCCGTCATCATATTTTTTGTTGTCTCCTGGCGTTTCAAACCAGATGTGGAGCGGAGCTGGCTACAATCAAAGACATACGATAAATCTAGTCAAAGTTAACACAGACAGCAGGCAAAAAAAAAAAGTGACACTACACGTGGATGTTTGTGGGTAGAAAGGAATTTTGTAAAATTGCGTTTTGTTTTTTTTTCCGCGCTTGTATTTATAGTAGCAACTTAGATGTGATGATAAATGCTTTGAGAGTTTTTGAAAATCTTTGGCTTAGTTACCTTGAAAGTGCTTGAAAAGTGCTTGAATTTTACTCTTGAAACAATAAAAACAGCTGCGAGCGTCACAGACACGCAAGTCAGGGCACAAACGCAGACAAACGCATACAAATGTCAGCCAAGGGAGCCCGAGAATCAAGAAAACACACACACACACACACGCAAACACACAGAGACCAGTGAAAGGTTAATGGTGATTGATTCTATGTTCTGACTCTTAATAATCTGGTGCATAAATAACCCCCCCCCGTACCCTCTCAAGCTATGAATCCAATAACAGCATGGTTTATTGCTAACTTCTTTATGGGCTCATTTATAGTTTAAAGGACAGCACAAGGTCATCCTAATGTCTTAATCAATACGTTTCTGTGTGTACGTGATTTGTCTTTGTGTATTTCTGTACAAATGCGTGTTTGTGTGTAAATATAGGACATGGGTGCTTCTTAAGAGGACCGCATCAACACGACCGCTTTGCCTTAGTTGAGCTCTCTATGACTCCTTATTGCTTACTACTCACTACTTATTATTATTATTATGATGATGAACCAGTGCAGGTTCACCTCCAGTGGCATTGTTTCAAAATCTGCATCGCTTGACACACACTTGTCTCAGGAGAACACTTTAACTAGTCAGACACCCACACGCGGACTCCTCACATTTCTTTTTCTTTTTCAAGCTTTGCCAAAACATATTTGACACGCGAAGATAAATCAGAAATATAACTTTTTCTGGTCTGACCCTCAAAGTAGATAGTTTACTGCCAAGATCAAGTAGTACGCCAAGTCTTTAAGTACACATCGTAGACTGCAAATCATGCCTCCTGCTCCTTGATGTACATTCACATTAACGTTGCTGCGCTGTTCTTGATGTGGATTCAGCACATTTTTCTACAAAAAAAAAAAAAAAACACATAGTCCTCATGTTCTATGAAGTACTTATTTTTACTTTATTTTTACTTTTTTTTTACCATTACAATAAATCCACCGCTCCTCGCAGACAGCTTGTTTTGTCGAGCTTGTAACATTGAACGGCCACAAAGCTTTCAAAATGGGTTGTTTTTTCTCCTCCCTGAGCTTGCCCGAGGCAGTGAAGTAGATTATTATATCTCCAAAGTGATCGAAGGGCATTTAATCGAGGCTAGTTGAGGTGAATATAAATGTGTTTAGACGCCACAAGAAATAGACTAATGTGCTTTCGCCACTGATTTGAATTCATCTCCCTCCGCTTGTTTTCTATTCTTGTTTCATTCTTCTTGTCTGTTTCTCCCCTCGGTTTTACTTAATCTTACCCTTAATCTGCGTCACTCTTTCTCCTGCCAATTTATTCCACCTTTGTCTCCTTCTCTTTTCAACCTGCTTTTAACCTTCGTCTATCTTTCGTGGTCTTTTTTCTCTCCACTCGTCCTCTTCTTTTTTTAAATTTTTTTTTTTATCCCTCTTCGCCCCCTTTTCTGTCCTCAAATCCGCCCGCCCCTTCCCATTCGTCTCCTTCATCTCTCACCCTCTCTGTGTTTGTGTGTCCCACTCAGGCTGTGAATCAGGCAGGTGCTGGTCCTTACAGCGAGCAGGTGAGTTTCCGGACCCCGGCGACAAATCCCGACCCGGTCTCCTCCCTCACCCTCCTGGAATTCCCGACCTCCTCTGAGTCAGGTCAGTCCCCGTCTACCTGCCTCCTCCTGAAGTGGGACGAGCCAAACGGCAACGGGGCGGAGATCACCTCCTACGTCATCACCCTGGACGACCAAACCATCACTGTGGAATCAGGGACGAGTCACCTTGTTACAGGCCTGCAGCCAGACAGCGAATACAGGTACTGTCATAAACGAGTCTCCAGACTGATGTGAGGAACAGTGAAGCTTTATGAGATACAGAGTGCGATTCATAAAGATGATGATG
Organism: Bovichtus variegatus; assembly: GCA_943593645.1. Taxonomy (NCBI): domain Eukaryota; kingdom Metazoa; phylum Chordata; class Actinopteri; order Perciformes; family Bovichtidae; genus Bovichtus; species Bovichtus variegatus. Next base: position 14,431,322 of record CALSCE010010956.1, read on the forward strand.
ATCACCGAATCATGGGTATGACATTTTGACTTGCGCGAGCTACAAATAAAATCCAAATATACTGACATTGACATTAATTGGCGGGCCGATTTGAAATAATAACGGGAAGTAGCTGCGCGCGGCGCTCCAACTCTTGATTAGTGTATCGAGTGCGTGGCAGTGGCCTTCTCGTCTCCTTCTCATCTCACTTGCAAAACGCGTCTCAAACACCTGAACCGTAGCTCGTCGAACGAGCCACCGAACTAATATTCACTTTTAAACGGCATGTGATCCGATCAGCAATGTCACTTTTGTCCAGCTCGTGTGATCCTTACTTTTTAATACTGCTAACAACACGACGTCATGTAGGCTACAGCGCAAGTTTGTTTACTTTGCCACTCTTTGTTATGGTGTAACACGGGAATTTTATGGCACACAGGAGGTAGTAGTAGTAGTAGTGGTATTGAGTAGCTCGGGATAGCCTGTATGATGTCAGACCATGTTACACTCATGCAACAGTAAACAACTACCTAGTGATCTGAATCATCAGCTTACTGTAGGTGGTTTAGCCATTCTGTGATTACTTGCGTGCATAGAGTGAGTTGGGGGGGTGTCCAAGTAGGGTGGTGAAGAGGCACGGCGGTGTCACACCATTGTTTTCATCCTGAGGTTGTTTTTGTCCCGATGTCCCTCTGCTCTCCTGCATAATGGCAGCCACTGAGGCGGAACACTGTGCATGCATGCACGTGTCTGCGAGGGGCTTGCGTGCGCGCGCATGAGAGTCTGCCTGCACCAATGGCGGTAATTCTGGTTGTTATTTACAGCAGTAGGGTACTTCAAATGATATTATTCATATTTCATTTGCGCGTATAGCTTTGGTAAAGGATGTTAGCTCTGTTGGAGTGGGGCTGTGTGTGCTTCAGTGCTTTTCCCCTCCATTCTGGGGAATGTAAATATGTTGTATGTTCAATATTGTATATAATAGTCTTAATTGTACACCTAAACCGTCTACAACACCGAAGTAAGGATTTAGATTTTTTTATGTATCTTTTAATTACATTTCATGTTTTCGTTGAAAGCTACATAACCTTCAGGATTCCAAAGATTGTGCTGAAACGTCTTTAAAAAGAAAGGAAAAAAATAGAATATGACAAAAGAGTTTTCATGTTTTCGGGTGGTCCGTCCGTCCCATTCTCATGAACACGATACCTAAGGAACGCCTGGAGGGAATTTCTTCAAATTTGGCACAAGCATCCACTGGGACACAAGGATGTTCTGATACATTTTTGGTGGTCAAAGGTCAAGGTCGCTGTGACCTCACGAAACACGTTTTTTTGGCCATAACTTAACATTCATACGCTAATTATGACAATTTCACACAAATGTCTAATAGGGTAAAATTATGAAGGGATGACATGTTGGACAGACGTGGACGTAAACTTGACTGGTTTGCTCAGTCATACAACCACGAGCCAGTAATTCCATCTTTTTTTTTTCAAATACAAGGTTTTACAGACGTCCTTATTCATCTTCGCTCAATACCGTCACAGTTCAGTACCAACGTTAAAAGGTATTTAAGTCAGTAAAGACTCCTTCAGAGGAGAATTGCCACACTCGCTAAAACTGAAGTGCTAAAAAAGTTTCTTCTGTCCTGAAAATAAATGAATTTGCAGGAAGGTAAAATGATACACCTTGTTTACCACTTCCATTCCCTTTACATTTGGCTAGCTGTCAATAACTTCAGCACACGCTGAGTGTCTAGGTAGGAGATTCAGTGTTTCGCTCGGCAAGAGTCATGATTAATTCAAGCCCCATGGATGTGCAGCGAGCGCTGATGTACCACCTTTTGTTAATATTCCCATAGATTTTTCGTTTCGTGATGAAACAAACTACTGTGAAAAAACCCTGCCTCTATCTTTGATATGTAAATCCCATACATGAGCAAATGGAATCATCATCATCAAAAGCTAAGATCCTTTATATGTCCCTCCCTTCCTTCTTATCTATCCCTCCTCATCTTTTATCTAGAGGCTTAATTACCCAGCAGATGGATGAACGTTGCCTTTCTCATCCGTCCTCGCTCTGTTGCATGAATTATAATGAAAGGTTACAGTTACAGGGAATCAGCAATCGAATGTCAGACGGTGGATGCTCTCTTGTTAGGGGCCTCTGATATGGATGATAATCAGCTGATCAGACATTGACAGAAAAAGGGTGTGCAAGGGAGGGGGATTCCTAGAAGAAAGGCAGCAGGGGAGTTTGAAAAAAAAACAACAATCAATTTCTGCGAGTGCTTTTTAATTAGCAGTTGATCTCTATGTCCTTGTTTGTCTGCGCGTGCATGTCAGTCATTTTTTATCATAGAGGTTTACAATACCAAATACCACACTCAGAATTTTCTTTTCAATCACATTGCGCAGAGCCCACTGTAGCCTGTCTTTTTTTTAATGTTAACTATTTCTAGATTGGCTCTTTAGATCGTGAACCTGGAGTTGGACAAAAAAATCAAAAATAAAATTGCTTTCTGATGCTTGGTAAAAGGAAAAGTTATTTTCAACAGCAAATTTCGTACAACAGTGCGGTGCAGTGATTGCTTTTGTCATGCATACTGCTATATTGTAGATGAAGGGAAAAAGTGGCTCAACCAGTCCAGACGTATTTAATTCTCACCCTGGAGAGAGTACATTGAATTGTAATGGGGGAACGGTAATGGGAGAAAGAATCACAGATGCATCCGAGGTCAACGCTAACACGCCAGATCAGCCTGAAAATGACTCCACCATTAGATAAAAAGGCCTGCACACACACTGATAACACAGGATGTATACTGTGGTATATACACAGCATTTACTGTATGTGCGTGTTCTTTTTTTGGCTTGGGAACATAATGTCTGCGCACAACATACACGTCGCGTTAACTCCGAGTAGTATCCGATCGATTTGTATCCTTCGGTTCTGTAACAAGCGAAATCGTCATGTGTCTCTTCCTCTCTTGCAGTGTACATATCCAGGCGGTGAACGCCATCGGCTCCAGCCCCTTGAGTCCACCCCTGCTGGCGAGGACACGCCCCCTCCCTCCGGTCCCGCCCCCTCTCGAATGCTCGGCGGCTGGCCCTCAGAGCCTGAAGCTGAAGTGGGGCGAAAACGCCAGCAACACGCACACCCGCGCCCTGCTCGCCGATGACATGGTCTACACACTACAGATGGAGGACAAGAATCACAGGTGGAGTTCCGCACACACACACACACACACACGCACACACTGATCTATACCACTCTTACATTGTTTACCTCAGGGTATAGAGAGAAGAGAGGATGAGAGGAGGGGCCCAGGTTGCTATATAGGACCCACTAAGTCTATACTAGCACGGGACATAAAACGTCCCCATGGTGGATGATAAACTGCCTTCTTGACGCTGCTGATACAATTCACAACATGGAGATGCGCGATATGGTTGACGTCAATGCTATAATATTAATATTACATTATTTTATCTTCTTGGGTTTGGAGACGTTTTTGGTCAAAAAGAGGCCCCCGTCAACGATATACACACTTCTGTGGAGACGAGACAAACTTAGTGGCATATGGAGCCTCAGCTGGGACCGGAGATTGAAACTGTGTGAGGAATTGCTCTCTAAACCTCTAAACCACCCAGAAGGTCAATACTGCACATACAAACCACAACGCTCACGCAAGAGCATGAGCACCTTGAGGGAAGATGAAGGGACCTCGTGTGCATGAATGCCTAGTTAAGACGTGCGTGTGTAGGTCTCGTATGTGTGTGCGTTTCTTTTCTCTTCCGTGTATGCAGTAACCAGATGTACCAGCGAGTAGTCACGTTGAGGGCATCTGGAGCCAGCCGGGATACAGCCTCCAACAATCAAGCCTCTATTTAATTGACTGGATAGACAGGTGTGACAAAGAGAGAAACAGGGAGTCAGAATTGGCAGACCGAGGAGGAGGGAATGGGAGAAAACATGATTGCTGAGAAACATAATTGGAAGAGTGCAGACTCTTTTATAACGTCCAAGCAGAAATAGCAAAGAGAGGGATGAACCATGAAGAGGGTAACAGATTCAACGGAAAAAGCCGAGCCACTTTCATCTGCCTGCCTCTTTGCCCACCCGTCAGATTGTCCCGCTCCCTCCATCCAGCCCGCTTCCATTCTAGTTGGCTGGCTATCAGTGTTTGAATTAAGACTTGGCTGGCATCAAGTTGGCAGCCAGGTACCTTGGCACCTCTGGAAGGATCCAGGCAACAGGCAACAGATGGGGGCCCCTATCCGGCAGGCTGCGATCTGTTAACCTCTCCGACACGCACGCATACAAGCAAACACAGAGGCATGTACGTGGGCACAAACACACTCCCGTCGGCCAAATGAAAACAGCTTTCACAGTTTAGAGAGTTTTATTTATCCTTTTCTAATTGGCACAGTGATTCGCGTGGCAGTATGCTGGTCCGTGTGGGCATGTGTCGGCGTGCACCGTATTTGGATCAGAGGGTGTTTTGAAGGTCGAATCATCCTGGGATTTGCTGTAAATTGAAGAAAAAACATTTAGCTTTTTGTATTTCCTCATTCTTTCTTTGGATTGTATGATTTTCATAGCACATGATATGTATTTGATAAACCCAACCCTGCGCATACACAGAGTAAAACAGACAATGATAATTTGCAGTTATTTCTTTTACTTTATTTACTTGGAAACAACAGCATGTTGTTCATCCTTTTTATGAATTCATCACAAATGATGCATTTATCTTAATTTTTTCTGTACTTTATATTTTTTCTGTGGTCCGGATAAAATGTAAGACACTAAATAACAAATATAATTCAATGACAAAATTCTCTCTGTATGTTTGTTTGTGTTACGGTAGCTACGGTAGCTCCATGTACCTGTAAATGTATCATTACTTTGGTCAGTTTTACTTTATTTCTTGAGTCCACATGTGTCCCTCCCTGCCCTCTGGTAGTAGACGAAGAGGGATGAAATTTATAAATATTTTTATTATTATTCAATTTTCAAAAAAACTAATTTTGGAAAAATTACCTTAACTTTCAAAAAATCCTTCGATTTCAAGAAATTACTCCAATTTTTTTAAAAACCTTTGATTTTCAAAAAAATGAGCGCAATTTTCAAAACATTCTTCAAACAACTACATTTTTTAAAAAAAACTTCAACCTCAAAATAACTTTCAATTTTGAAAAAAATACTGTAATTTTATAAAAATCTTTCGTTTTCGAAAAACCACGATTTTCAAAAAATCCTTTGATTTTGACGAATTAACCTTAATTTTCAAAAAAACCTTGCATTTTGAAAAAATTCTCAATTTAAAAAAACCTTTTGATTTTCAAAAAATGACCTAAAGCAGAGGTCTTCAACAGGGGTTTGATTCTTATATTTACGCACATTTTTTTTTAAACATTAGAGGTGAAATAAAATAAGTTTTATTAAAAAGTAAAAAAAAAAATAATAATTGCAATCCCAGTTCATCAAATTTCACGGGGTTGGAAATAGTTCAGGAATTATATAAAGGACTTTTTTTTCAGTTCATAATCAATATTCCCAGATCTCATAGTCTAATATGCATTAATATCTGGATGAAGGTTTAATAGAAACATTCAAGGTTGAGAGTAACCACCATTTAGGGCTGGATTTATAAAATCTAATTAGTATCTAGTTGTTTTTTAATACAACTTTGAATAATTCTAATCAATATAATAACAGTTTGCTTTTTAGTCATTGTTGAAACTTGAAATCTATAAATTCAAGGACAGCAATGGACCTTGGTGGATTTTTATCTTTTGGTTAGACCCACACTTCCACACTTATTCGGAAAGAACTGCAAATCATTTGGTTGGTATAAATCATACGGATAAAAATAATAGCAACATCTCCCCGGTGCCCAAATACACAAAACACTTTTTCACTCTCTCCTCTTCATCGCCGTCATTTCCTCCATGAGGAAACTGTCCATAAACTATAATTCACTGAATTGCTCCTTAATGACGGTGTGTGATTCCTGACTGATTCAACCTAATTGCCTTTGCTTAGGATTCATCACTTGCAGCTACCGGTGGTTTTGACGGGGCGTTTAGGTGTATTAGGGGTGTGTGTGTGTGTGTGTGTGTGTGTGCGTGTGTGTGTAAAGGGGTTGTGAACATATGAATGGATCGACTTGGGGCTCCTCTTCCCCCTTTGCTTCCTCAGCGCACTCTATTAGAATGAATAAGCGGGAAGTTTTATCATTGATGAAATCGCCATGGCAACCAGATGCTTCATTGCTAATCCTAATGTATCGAGGGAGATAAGAAGGTATAGAAAGTAGGAAGCATCAAATCTGGAAATTGCTTCGTAAACAAACAAATTGAATAGCCCGCTGCAATTTCTGCAAATGTCATTTTATATTTTGCCAATAAATTCAATCAGTGTAATATTTGAAACAAATAGCATTACTGTCTAGTTATGTTATTGACATTGGCTGTCCCCAACCTCTCTTTGTCTCTGGGCGAGCTCGTTCATAATAATTCATCTCGTTTTATTGTTAGAAAGGGGACTTCACCTCTGGCGGACGTCTGGAGAAATGTGCGCCCCCTTTCATACGTTTTATCCCTCCCACCTCATCTTTGACCCTCTTTGTTTCTCCCCATCCATCCTGCCACGTCTTTGTGGCTGTGTAGGACGATAAACAGAGCTGTTTTCTCAGGTTCACAATAACGAATCCCTTTTCTGAGCTTCCCTCACTTCTCCTTCTACGTGCCTGTCTCCCAGAGCTTATTTTCTCCACTCTTATCTCCCTGTATGCAGACTTGTTGCTCGTGTTCCGTCCTCCCTCGCTCGTGGATTTTTCACTTGTTTTCCTCACTCCGTTGTCCCTTTTTTAAAAGCGCCCTTTGTTTGATTTAAAAAAAACAAAACAAAAAAAAAAAAAAAAAAACCTTCTGGCTGGGGTATTGGGGACGTAGGGGCGCCATGGCAACACAGTGCAGTGCAAAGAAGGCTTAAACCTTGTGACAATGTGTTTTAAAGATGAATGCAGGTTGCAGAACAGGTACTGGGGGCAAAGCTCGGGTGCAGTTGCTGTCATTCATAAGAGTTATCCATTCGTACGTCCGCTGCTGTCTGCCCACACTTTCGTCCGTCTTCCGACCCCTTTTGCTGTCCTTCAGTGTTTCTTAAGTTCAGTTCTTCCATCTTTTCATTCACCCAACATCGTCTTCATCTCTCCAACCATATTCACCCATGTGTCACTCAGGCCTCCCATTTCTTTACTCATGCCTTCATATTTCTCATTTCTCTATCCCTTCCTCCTTGTATTCGGTCATTTTCTTTTTCCTTTAATTCAACACATGCGGTAAGCAAGCAACTCAGCCACTTTCAGCAACACGAGCTGTTTCTCCTTCTCTGTCTCTAATGCTAACCTTATCAATAATCAGCCATGCATGACACACACATACGATCATAACAGGGAATAATTGCTTCAAAACATGTTTGCTATATTGAAACTGATAACAAATGTATACAAATCCTGTGCGACTTGATGATGATTACATAATAAATGACACAATTAGTGGCTACACACATTTATTTTGGTCACAATATGCTATTTCTGTTAATAATCAATGTTAAGTGAATAAAGTTATTAGTTAACTTTCTGTGGATTGCTAAAAAAGATTTTTCCTTTTAATATTTGCTAGAAATGTTACATATATATTATATATATGTATATAATATATATGTGTATATATAATATATATATATATATATAATTAATTATAATTTTATATATATATAT
>CALSCE010010956.1:14439495-14461299 GCA_943593645.1 Bovichtus variegatus
ATTCATCATAATTATATATATATATATATATATATATATATAATTCATTATAATTTTATATATATATAATTAATTATATATATACAACATACAGAAAAGCGTTCAAGGTTCCACCTGCTTTTGAAAACAAAGATAATGAAAGTAAATGTTAGTTTTTCTGTGTGAGATGAATGATTGCAAGCTCTTGGAAACAGTGTTTTAAGATGACCTTAAACAAAACAAGCTAACAGACACAGCCCAATGGATTAGCATTGGATATCATTTTGTAAAATAATTTTTCATGATATCGGTACAAAATTCCAACATTGGCATTGCTGTGAATAAGCACAGAAAAAATGGATATCGACAATCGGAGCAATAACACGCCATTGTCTGCATCTAACCTGCTCCCGTTAATTGCTCGGCTGTTTGGCTCTGGGCCGAGGATGCAGTTCATCTCATTAACTGTGGCCTGGTGATTCTGTGTGTGTGTGTGTGTGTGTGGGAGTGTGTGTTTATTGTCCGTGCTCTGCTGCGTGTTAATTGTTTTGACGATGGAAACTTCCGATGGTGGAAAAGTTGATGTATTCCGACGGAGAGTAAACAAGGGGAGACTCGGACCACACAATGCGTTTACTATGCAACTAATTCTACCGGCGCTGGGAGTGCGTTGGTGTGAACTGTAAACCAGTGAGGCAAAGGATTAACAACATCATATATCAGAAACGCATCGCTTCTCTGTAGTGCGGCTACATAAAGAGCTCATCTGGAGTTATAGCCCTCTACTAAACCATATCTTCTTTCTCTCTCACTCTCTCTTCTCTTTCCTCTCACAGCAGATCCTTCATCATCATCTGTGCCCTTGTAATTACCAGTCCCCTTGCTTTATTTCTCCTCTCCTTTATATCCTCTTCTGACTTTACCCCCTCCCTCCCTGCCTCCTATCTTCTCACCCTTGTCTTTCTCTCTCGACTCCCTCCCTCCCAAAAGCCTTCCCCGCTCAGACTCTTACCTTATTGTGCTGAAGAGCTGATAGCAGAGATAAATAACCACCTTTTCAGCTCAAATCCCCATTTCTCCCTGACTCGCTCTATCGCTCACTTATCATCTCTCCTTCAGTCCATCAATCTGTCCATCTAGCCAGCCGGAAAACTTTTTCCGGGTGCGCAATTTCATTAGATTTGTGACCGGCCTGTCAGTATGCGTCCTGTGTGTTTTATAAATCACTGTTCTCTTTGTTTGGATGCATTCTCCTCACTTCCCATCAGCCTCCTTGTTTCTTTTCAAGGACTCAACTTCTTATTTCTCAAGACAATCCCACCTCAGCGGATTATTCTAAACCTATGTTGATGCCATTAAAGCCTTTTTTTTTTTTTTTTCTTTAGAGTTACTGGCCAGTAAGAGGTGAATAAACTCCCTAGTGGTCAAACACAGACCAATATTGAATGTATGTATATATGGTTAGGCCAACAATATCATGCAACCACAACTGTTAATAAGCACAGTTAACTGGTAACGCCTGCTGTGACGAGTCAATCAATCTAATCCTGAACGTTGTTTTAGTCGGTCTGCAAAACTAGTTTGGTGATAAGAGCAATACAAATGTGACCTTCCTCTAATCTATTCATAGCACCTCACTCTTCACCTTCCCCCTTATCTTTGTCTCTCCCTTCTTCTCTCCTTTTGCCCCTTATTCTCATTTACAGACTTTCCCCTTTCAGATTTGTGATTTATTGCGTCTTTTTCTTCTTTTCTTCAGGTTTGTGACGATCTACCGCGGCCCCAGCCACACCTACAAGGTCCAGCGATTGACCGAGTCCAGCAGCTACAGCTTCAGAATACATGCCATCAGTGATGCTGGGGAGGGTCCTTTCTCTGACACACACACCTTCTGCACCACCAAGTCTGTGCCTCCTGCCCTCAAAGGTAAACTGACCCCGGCAAAGTGTGCGTTTGTCTCACAAGCACCAGTTGTTCAAAAGTCCATCACTAAGCTAATGCGTGAAAGTCCTTTCTTTGTTCTTACTCGCTAGTTTCAATCTATGAAAAATAAAACTTAATGAATGTTAACTAGCTAAGACTGTTAAACTATGTGTAAATTGATTTCTGGGAAACATCTGTTGCGCCGTCCAATCAAAAATAATCAACTATGTAAACAGGAAGTCACAGTGGCAACTCAAGCTGTTGTATAACTTTAAAAAAAATACCAGTTTTCGGGGGGCATACAGTATATTAAGATTAACTGCTAATCTTTTGTAAATGTAGATGTTACTTTGTTTTGCTTACATGGACAAATGTGTGTTCTTCAGAGTTGGTGGTCATGCAGTTTAGAATAAGAAGGAAATGTCAAATTATGCTAACCTATCTTGTTTTATTTGGTCGTTTGTTCTCATAACGTTTAGTAATTTGAGGCCTTTTTGTGAAACTAAATTTCAAATCTTGAGGTGGGACGTGTCCATGTTATCTATGTTTACCTTTTAAAACTCACAAGAGTCACACATTTAGTAACAACCGATCTCTACACAGGAGCGACCCCTCTTTGATTTAGTGATGCATAAATCTCCAGTTATGTTATAACTAGGCTAAGTTTTAACCTTTTTTAAAGAGTTATTGCAACTGGCTCCCGCAGTTTAGGAGTTACACTGAATGGCCCCAAAGATGCATTTCCAGGACGAGAAAAAGGAAATACATTTGTTTCAGTTTGGCTGGTAGAGATGACATGTTTACTGTTGCCTTGCTTGATTATTGCCTCCAGTATGTGGCCTTTGCTGTAAACTGAGAGGCGGTTGCTTATTATACCCGCAATAATCACAGTGAAGAGTATCCTCTCAGGTGATATAACCAGAACGAATTATGGGTACGACTGTGGGGCTGTGAATGTGCAGCATAGCATTGACGGATCCATAAACTCCTGCGGCACGTAATAGCTTTAGGACTCCAAACAGATCCTGTAGAACTGTTAGCAGTTTAGCAAGGTTTCATCCAGAGCAACGAGCGCAAGATGACCTGAGACAATTCAGTGAATAGGTCCCTGGTTAGAGTTTAGTCGAATTTATTTCTGCATTTAGCACAGTAGTTAATGCAATCAAAATTAGATAATTGTTGTTTTCTTGTCATCATCCAATGATATTATTGCTTTGCCAATCTGTTAACGACACTGAAAAACAGAATTATCGCACATGAATATTGTATTCTCCTCGTTGTGGTTTACGTCCAGGATGATGTGCAGTACCCACTCGGGTTTGTATAAACAGCTATTACCATGACTGCAGCTGATATGAAGCATTAGATTCTCAGGAGGAGATGGATTGTTATTATTCATTAACTAGCTGGTTAGAATTTACATTTTTCTTGGTGGGCCTAAATGCAGAAATTCTGAACGTGTGATTTATATTGTATTACTTTCTTTTCCGAGTATGAAATCCTCTCATGGGATTGAAATCATGTTTCGTTGTCATTTATTCCAACAGCTCCCAGAGTGCACCAGCTGGAGGGGAACATGTGTGAGATCACATGGGAGACCATCGCACCAATGAGAGGAGATCCCGTGAGCTACGTGCTCCAGGTGCTGGTGGGACGCGAGTCAGAATACAAACAGGTTCGTCTCACCCAAACACACCCAAACACACTCACACACACACACACACACTCGGGTGATTTGAGGATAGAGTTGAGGGCTCCTGTGTCTCCGTAGCCACACTCCAATAATTTGTCTCATTCTTAATGTTGTGGAAGTGTGTACGACTACTGGGAGGATATTTTCTATTCTCCGCGAGGAGCAGAAAAATTGAGTTTTGGTATGAGAGCACTCAAGAAGGTATGAGAGCCATCAATCGCCCAAACACCTAGACGCAAATTTGCCCATTGAAGAATGAAACACACACACACACACACACATAGACACATACTGTAGACACATAGACACATAGACACTCCCTCTCTCACATACACTATGTCTTCCCCACTGAGAGATTTGACGTTAATCTGCAGTGCCGGCAGTATTTTTTTTTTAATGGTATCAAATCATTTTAATGAGAATAACAACACAGAAACAAGATTTTGGCCGCACTTGGAAGTATACGTGTTTTGGATGGCTGGCAGTCGGAGCGATGTGCAGACTAGTAGATTGCACACAAAGGGACGTTTATCTTACGTGCGTTTGACTCTCTGTTATTGAATTACTGAATGGTTGGAGGGGAAGAGCTGCGGATACTCGCCAGCAGACGAAACGGCGTGTGGGGATGTGGGATGTGCCTTTGCTCATTTCATTTACGCGTACACACATCAGCTGCCAATACAAATCTGTGATGTTGCTTTTGGAACGTGTGTATGCTTCCCTCTGTGCGTTTGTTTCATTTGCACATTGCATTCATGAGTAAAAGAAGCGGGACATTCTGCAGGCTGCAGCTAAAAATCAACGCAGCTTTACGTGAAGAACCATACGCATGCAGAACAATTACAGATTTGTTTATTAAACGACCCTGTATAGAAAGTCACACATTTTGCCTACAGTGGCTTTACAAACTGTACAGCATACACCCTAAATACACAAGGTCAAACCTCAGGAAGAGCAACATAGAGGGGGATCTCTTTTCCCGGACGGACAGACGTACGATAGATGTGTGTTTATAAAGAGTTACTGTTACTTGATCAAATTGGGGTTTGTGTAGAACAGGGCCAATGACCAGCATGTCAGTTTCATCAGAATTTAGGAGCGGGAAATTCCGTGGCATCCAGATTTAGAGGGTGTGCTTCTTCAGAAGAGGGCGACCTGTCAAGAGGCTGGAATTGATACTTTGTCCTTCGGCTGTCATTGTATTATAATATGATTGTCCTTTTAGGATAGTCTCTGGAGTTATGTACAAGAAATGAGCAAGTATTGGTTCATTTTCACGGACATTTCAACAGTAGAGACTGCATGTTAAAGGATACTTTTTGTGACTTTTTGTCTCTGAAAACTGATACTCAGATAAATCTGCAATTTTTTTTATCAGTTTCTCATGGTGAAGTAGTTTATTCGTTTAGCTTGAAGCCGTTTCCCAATCGTAATTTGCTCCTTGATAGTGGAAAAGAATTTAGTTCTAATAAAAAAAAAAAGTAGGTAAGCAGGGAAGAAGTTAACAGAAAACTGAAACCTTATAAATCTTTTATTACTTCCTATAACTAGCAGCGGATAAAACTCTTAGCAGCACTCAGGTAGAGGAGAAGTAGGGCGGCCCTTCTTACTCAATTAATTGAAGATTTCTTCTGTCGATAAGTCATTTTTTAATGCTTTTTTCATGCTGAATGGCCTATAACCAAGAAACTTATGAGCAAATCTCTGGTAAACACAGGGTTTAAAGTGGGGCTTATGCCTGATTCTTTGTGGAAAAACTGAGTTTTACAGATCTCATTTCAGGTCAATTAATCGAGAAAATCGTAAGATTGTTAGTCGACTAAGAATTTGATCGGTGACAATAACTGCTCGCCTTTCAATGGAGAAGGGACACAGTCAGCGAGTTGTCGTTCGATACAGAGGGGACTCACTCAAGACGCTCTGGAGACGCTTCATTCTCATAATTTGACTTGAACGGGTTCCCTTTGTAAATGGACATCTGCTGAGAGCTTCACCATGGCCACACTATTGGGGAAAAAAGCACTCATATTGCACTGTGACCCAAACAAGCATGCGGGTCCAACAAAACACCGACCAACTCATTGCACTCATGAGCAAAAAGAACAACTGCCGTTGAGTTTCGTTGAATAAATATCTTTCGATGGCGCAGTGTTACATTTATAGGTGCTCATTAATGAGAGAGAAAAACAAACAGTGTATATATAGTATTACAAGCTGACTGTTAAACTGTCTAACTTTATCCCCCCTCACAGGTTTTTAAGGGAGAGGAGGGCGTGTTCCAAATCTCTGGTCTCCAGGGCAACACAGACTATCGTTTCCGCGTGGGCGCCTGCCGCCGTTGCCAGGATACGTGCCAGGAACTGTGCGGACCACTCAGCCCCTCCTCCTTGTTCACGCTGCGTCGCCAGGAGACGGCGGCATCGGGAGAGCTGTGCGCCGTGGAAACGGGCAAAGGCGCGGGCCTGATCTCCAGCGACGAGCGCTTCGCGGCGCTTATCGTGTGCATTTTCGCGGGCTTCTCCATCCTCATCGCCTGCTTGCTACAGTACTTCTTCATGAAGTGAGGGAATTTTAACTATAGGATAGAAAAAGAAAGCAAAATCACAGAGAAACTCTAAAAAAAAAAAATTCAAAAAGGTCTATGAAAGAACCGAATGAAATCAAAACAAACACTTGGTGTTCTTCTAAGGCTATGTATGGTCTTTTCTTAGTCAAAGTATCAATTCTGGCTTTCCTCACCTTGTTCCTGTTGTCTTCTGCCTTCACTCAGTTTGGTCTCTTTTCTCTCTTCGTCTCTGTTGTCTTTGTATCTATGTCTGTCTCATTTGTTGAGGATTTCTGTCGAGGGAAGCCTTGTCTTAGCTGTACCTCAGTTGGGAAAGAAAACTGATAATCAAGCCTTAAAATAGCTGTGAGCAAAGCAGTTGCTCGTCAGACTGACTTGCATGTTTTTATTTTGTATCTTTTTAAAACATATTTTGATTAGAGAACGTGTATATTTCATGACAGTCATTGCCTTACTTTTTGTTTTGTTTTTCAATGTGTACTTTGCTTTTTATTTTGCTGCCATCTTTATTCATTTCAGCCATATTCCAATGTAGGCCTACACAGCTTTAGCCATTCATACCTTATTATTCAGTTTGTTACTACTCTACAGACTGTCAGTCAAGTCATTCAATTCATATCTGCTCAGCTTTTAACATTCAATCACTCACTCATTCAGCTACCAAAGTGATGCAATCCATGTGTGGTGTAAGATGCTGCTATCCTGTGATTTTATTATATCTAAGAAAGAATGGAAAACCAGTAATCTAATATATATACACACAATATATAAATATATATTATAACAAATATCTATGATGCTATAAAAGTGATGTAATATAAGTGATGGCAATGTAAGGTCTGAAGTGCAGTGTGGAAGGGGAGGAGTCGACTCCAGGTGCTCACAAACAGCAGCTCTGAGGTCAGTTCAGCAGCTCCGAGGAGCCTTTAAACACTGGTCCTGGATCAGAATATGAACCCTCGTAGGTATTCGAATGTTGGCCGTGAACTGGCTCTAGCGTTTAGGAAGCCGGGCTGGGATAGTTATTGGCTGCATCTTAACAGTAAAAGGGCTGGGGCTGAGCATTTGATTGGCCCTTGGTCAGTCCTTCCATATTCTTATCTGTAGCTTTAGCAGAGAGGTGCTAACAGCCTGCCAGCTCGCCACGCTTCTCAGAGCTCTGTGTGTTAACCAGGAAAGCCGTTAGGAGTTAGCTTGAGCTTTAACGCCCCCCCCCCCACCACCTGAAATGTATCCAGCCGCCAGAGCAGTGCTGAAGCTGTAGTTTCTCCTTCCAGCTAGTCTGTGAATCGATACGTTTGAAGACTCTTCTCCTCTTTTATCCTCTCCTGCCCATAATTATCTGTAATTACCTTTTGCTCTGGCTGCTTTTCTCTTGCTTTCGATCCATCCCATCATTCTGCCCATGCACTACTCTCTCTCTCTCTCTCTCTTTCTCTCCGCCCTCCCTCTGTTTCTCTCTCTCTCTCTCTCTCTATAAAAAGGTGCTTTATTGACATGTAATCAGAGCAGTAGCAAGTCTGTGGTCTCTCCTCAGACGGACATGTTCTCTGGGGACTTGAACTAATGTTCACTAACCAAACAAGCCTTTGACAGAACACAACTCAACAGAACAGGGCATTCTGACACACGTAACACCCCCTGACCTCCCGCCTGACACCTCCTTTTTATCCCGACCCGAAAAAACAAAGCCAAGGTACAGCCCAATACATGCCCTGATGATCCAAAGAAGTCACCCTGACCTGCTTGATTAATGTGTCACATGTCCACTTCTGTCAGGTGGGGTGCAGGGGAAGAAGGATTGGGTGGGAAAGGGGGTTATGGAAGAGTGGCGGGGGTGTAGTTTAGCCCCGCCGGCCAGCTCTGACTGGCAGCCTGTAACGTACCTCAGGGATAAGGCCTTACAGAGGGGAGATCTAATCCTGTCATCCCCACCGCTGTCGTCATTTAAGCCTCTCTTCCTCTGTTTCTCTCCGTCTGCCTCCCTCTCTTTGAACTTTTTCTGTCTTTTTTTTTTCCTTCTGGATGCTGTATCTTGTCCTCTGTCAATGCTGTGCCTTGCTCCTGTATGTGTCGGTAAGCAAAGTGGTTTACTAGCTCAAAAATACCTTTGCCAAAGTTGATGGGAAAGTTAAGGTAGAGTTCTTTTCTAGGTTTTTATTTATACTATATATTTGCATACAGTACTTTACATGCCAATTACAGTGCAATCTTCATTTATTTATTGTTTAAAGATAAAGAGACAAGTGTAGTTATATACTAATTTTTTCCTTGTAGCATGTTTTTTTTTTTCTTTTTACATTTTTTTTTTTTTTGTTTTTTTTAATGGATCTATGTTAGATTGTATGATTAAGGCCAGCATTCCTTATCTCAGTAACCCTTTAAGTATTTCTCTTACAGCTGTTGGGAACCTGTAGCTCATCAGTCCATGCATTGCAGTTATCATTGCCGTTTCAAACATGTAACCAAATGCCTTTGTATTTTTGTTTTTTCATCTCCTGTTGCGGCCGTGCACAGCCGAGCAGTTCTTGTAATGCTTAGAGAGTCATGTAGCAAAGCAAGGCCTTAGTGTCAGCTCGATTCATCTGTATTGGGATAAACGTGGCTGCCTTTGGCTTTTTTTTTTTTTTTTTTTCCTGATTAGTGTTATAATGAAGCTTCTGATATCTTTTTACTGTTTTATTGCCAAAGTGCAGGCTTCTCGTGTCCACTAGATGTTGCGTTTGCAGTCGTCTAAAGGGTTCTGTGATGTTCTTCTGTAACGACACAGCATTACGATTATTATTATTGTTATTATTATTCTCTCAAAAGGAAAAAAAAAAAAAAAAACATTAACTTGATCTGTGATTATGCTTCTTTTCATATTATCTTTTACTGTTTTGTTTTGTAAAGCAAAATGTGCCATTTTGAAATGTGTAGCCCCTTTCAAATGAGAGTTTTTAACACAACCTGATTTCACACTGAAAGGTAAAAATAAAAAAAAAAAATAATAAAAAAAAGGCAAAAACAATCACACGATGATTTCAGGCAGATGATGACAATAATAATATTGACGATTCCTTGTTCAGGCTAGTGCTGGTATAGCAGTAGTTAGTATTTTGTATCCAGTATTTTGCTAAGAGATGATATACAGAGATATCTATAGAGCTATAGAATGAGAGGGTAATACATTATGACTAACAGAGTTTAAGCACTTTTTTTATGCCGAGCATTAGTCTTGATGAGGTTAAAATGAGCGAGAGGAGACGCGAGGTCCGTCGCTTTGTTCCAAACACTACCGCCAACGCCGTCTGTTACACTCATTGGCATTATTCTGTCGTTGGCGTCACTGTGACATTGGCATTACTGGAAGCATAGTTCTGTGCTTCTCAAACGGCACCTTGCTGCCTGCAGAATGCAAACTACGGCAATAAAGGAAGTACAGTTCATAGGGAGTACGGTTCCTTTCTCAGACGTGCTTAAGGTGTGTCTACTTAGCCAGTTGCATTGTAGTCGACAGGTGACACGTGAGGTGTCCTGTCCTTAAACCCCTGATGTTATTTTGCCCACCGACAGCCCCATTATTACCTTTTCCAAGCCTTAATGCCCCAGAGGGAGAGCGGAGGTGTTAGGCCGAGCTCAGGCGAGTCGTGTTAGTGTTGTACAGTCCGAGGTTAACACAGTGTTAGCTGAAAGGCTGTGTGTTTGTGGGCAGGGTACTTCTTTTATGTGCTTTGTTATTTTTGTTTTGTTATTTTCAAAATGCTGGTGATTTTATAGATACCCCCCCCGCCCCCCCCCCCCCACCACCACCACCACCACCACCACCACCACCCTGCATGTCCTGCACATTTGGCAGGTATGTCAAGAAATGAGAGACAATTTTTTTTTGCCCAACAAAAACCCCACGTCTGTGCCTTCTGATCAGTTTTTGGTTTTTTTTTTTCTTTCATTTCTTTTTTTCATTTTAATTTTTTATTTTTTTGATTTTTTTTTTTTTGTACGTTTTACAGTAAGTAGAGAATTTTGACTGAGAATTTGGCGATTTGAGAAACGTACAGAGACTCACAGGTATTTAACTATTTTTTAAGCGAGACAAAAACAGAAACATATTTTTACCTCACGATTTAAAAACAAACATTCCAATGTTGTCATGGTCTACGAATTGAGAAAAAAAATAAAGAAATTCATGCATTTCTTCTTGTATTGTAAATGTTAGACAATTTCATATGCATTATATAAAAGAAACTGCCATATCAATTTTAATGTATAGATTTTTGCAAATACTACCCTATGTATGTAAGACGTAACTGTATCGGTAGCGTATATATAATATATTTATGCCCAATAAATGTTTTGATTTTTTTCTGACTTTAATTGCACTGATATGTTTTATTGTGTGTTTCATTCTTCATCAGCACTTCTACATACATATACACTGCTCTACATATAGTTCTGCGTATGGTCTTGGTCTGCGTATGAAAAGTGGATCACTTTTCCACAGATACACATTCTGTGTCACACAATAGCCAAATGGACAGATATTTGGTGTCCGAACTAACAGTATAGCGAATGTCAATGCAAAAACTGCGTTATTGATTTTCATCTTCACAATCTAATAAGTGAATGATGATTCTGCTCTCATCAAGCATAGCTGAGGAGTCACCGATATTTATAATATTAGGGGTTTAAATGATGATTAATCGTCAGAATTATGTCTCGAAACAGTTGCAATTATTTCGGGGCACAATGGCTTAAATGTCACTAAGATTCATTTATGTAATTAAAGACTTTTGCCACACACAGTTTTAAGGAGTACGTGGAGTAGTAGTAGAGTAAGTGCATGAGGGTCCATTTTACCTGTCAGTGTGAAGGTGCGTCAGTGCTACATTTACTCTTCAGTGGCTTCGATAGCGTTGAGCCAGGTAGCCGTGGGGAGTAAATCACACCTGCTATCGTCCCCTGCGGAGAGAGACTTCTGCTCTAAACGCTCAATTTCCCCTTTAACTTGCAGCGGCCCAAGGACAACAGCGGAATAAAAGTCTTTTGACGTTTTGTGTGAGCATTTTGTGGCACATAGGTTTGGTTAAAGTGGTGTGGAAATTGAACGATTAAATAGGCGGCAACAAAACAACACTCTTCCACTATCTCACCCCTCATCTTTTCTCCAGTTGAGCTTCAGCACTGCAATAATACAAGAAACCTTTTGTTCTGCAGGTGGTGCACTGTAAGCAGTGGTAATGTGGTTTGACAAAAGCCCAAGGATAAAGCACTCAGACGGCACCCAGTGGTTTTTGATAGGTGTGTGAATCACCGGCCCGAGAAGCACAATTTAAGTGACTGAATGTTGTATGATCTGTGTCAGGCTCACCAATGCTGGCGTCTTTGAAGCGGCCGAGTTCTCGTGATTTTTACCAACAGTATTATCTAAAGTTTACCAAGAACAAAAGTGCGATCGATGCATAAAAAAAAAAAAAAAAAAAAAAAAAAACCCTTTTGGTGGCAAATCCCAAAGGAGAAGAAATGCAATGTTCCTTTCTAGCTGTGTAATCTACAGTTGGGGCAAAAGTCTGCAAGTTAATAGGTTGATGGATAGCTTCAGGACAATAAAGAGCACACAACCTGTCGAGCTTTTGCGCAGATGGGCTACTACAGCAAAGCAGAGTGTGTACTTCTTAAAGAAAAAGAAAGAGGAGGCAATCAAATGGTCAATCTTAAATAACTGAATGGAAGAAAAAAACTGGACCTGGTTGTTTCTGATTGATGTCCATCGGCCCAGGCTGCTGCTCTGCTGCTGAGAGAAATCTACATTTTCCCAGTGGAGAGTCATCAGAACGCTATAGCATAAATATCCCTTTATGGTCATTGCTGTTGGTGTATTCTTTTTTTAAACCACAGTCCACCACCTTTACTTTGAAAAAAAAAAAATCTCAGCAACTATTGGATGAAATTGTGTACGGACATTCATGGTCCCCGGAGGGCGAAGCCTAATTCCTTTGTTGATCCCCCCCGAGACTTTTCGCCATCATGAGATGAACATTTGTGCTTTCAGGTGAAATGTCTCCACAATATATCAGATGGAATTTCGACACGGATATACTTGTCTCCTTCAGGATGAGACTTAATAACTGTGGTGATCCCTTCACTTTTTATCTACTGCCATCGTCCGCTGATATTTCGTCGCGTGTCCAACATTTTGCTTTATGACCAAATGAAACGAAGGATTCCCATCAGCCTCAGCTGTACTTCATGTTTAGTGCTAATTCAAGACAAAGGTAGCAAGCTAAATACTAAACTGAGATAATGACCATAATCAATGTTCTACCTACTAAACATCCTCAAGTCAACATTGTCATGGTAAACACACTAACATGCAGATGTTAGCATTTAGCTCAAAACACCACTTTGCCATTGCTATTTGTCACAGTACACTATGGCCTACGTCCACGCATCTGTTTGCACACAAAGCTGGTACCAGTTAGCAACAGCTAGTCACAACTGGCTACTGCATGTACAACAGGCACAAACGTGAACTCCTCTTCAATCGCAGCCTCCCACTCTTTGTCTAAATGTAATGTGTTCACTCCCCGCTGCTCAGCCCACATCTAAATAAACTATCATTATGTCTGACTCATTCATTAAGCCTCTCTTCGTTCACCTTTTGTGTAATTGTCTATTTTCATTGCACAATGTTTTTGAACAGGGACCTCTCGTCCCCGTTCTTTCACACCTCTTCATCTCCTCACCTACGGTCCGCCCACTGATCGTATCCTGCGAGTTACCGACACAGCTTTTATTTCATGAATTCACTTCCTTCATTACTTTTGGATTTGGAGCTCACACTCGCGCGCACTTCCCCATCTCTTTGACTCTGTCCCACAGACTTTCACGAACCTCTGCTGAACATGTTGTACTCCGAGGGTTTTGCAGACACTCTAGGTGTTTTTGATCAAATGGCTCCCCGATGTTACCTCAGAGGTGAGCGAAGCGTCTTTTGAGCCCAGTGTGGCATCCGAGGGCAGAGCCTGCTGTTTTTACGGGACGGAGTGGTGCTGTGCCTCGTGGCCCCAAATATAGAACGCCAGCTGAGATGAGAGAGAACACACTGCTGTGTCTCCGTGTTAATATTGCAATACACTGACTGGTTTTACAACCCACTGAGACTTACGTAATTGAATTGGGTATAGCAGGATCACATATGGAAAAGATTAGAGGCCCTGTGAAGGTGCAGCACGCGTCGCTCGGTCCACTCCAGAGGTACGGACTTCAATTATGTTTGATGCGAGTGGAAGGTTTATGTTAATCGGTTTGTTAGTTTCACAATCCTCTCGATTTGCAATTTGCATCTCACACCTGTTGGAGACTGAAAGCTACCTGATTGTCAAGTGTGTGAAAATTCACATGAAGAATATAAATATTGTTGGGTTTTTTTGGCTTACTTTCTTTTTTTTTTTTTACTTTTTATTGGATAGTACAGCTAGATAGACAGGAAAGGGGGAGAGAGAGTGGACGACATGCAGCAAAGGGCAGCAGGACAGACCCAAACCCCGGCGTTAAGAGACTCAGCCTTAGTACATGGGCACCCGCTCTACCAGGTAGATATAATATACAAATATTGTTTACAAAAAAAAAAAAAGCAAAGAGGAGTTGAGTTTTTTTCTTTTTTCTTTTACAAGACTTCATCATCGACAGATACATTACCCAGCAGTAGATATTCACAGACATCTTTAAAAAAAAGAAAAAAAAAAGAAAAGGAAAATATGAATTTGTACTTTCAATTAAGACATTCTGTAGATTAATACATAGTATGTCATGACATCAGTATGTACAGTCAGGAACATTTATTAACAGAGATACATTCTTCAGAGCCAGGAGGCCATGTTTTGAGATCCAGTGCAGGTTAGTGGAGGCTGCTGCGGTGATTTGGACTGCTGGAACCATCTGAGCATTGAGTGTATAGCGTTACGTAGCATCTATTTACAAGCACAACATCGTCAACGTCGTTAAAAGACTTTACTAAATGAAATCACATTCATTTTTTTTCCTCTCCATCTGTTGCATTATCTTATACATATTTAAAGGAAAGGCCATTTAAAAAAACGTTCCTGGAGAATAGTGTTGTATATGGGTTTACATGTTTGGCACATTAGTTCTTGTTCCCCAGTTAACTTGTATTTCACTTCACCCACCATCATGCACTGTGAAGTCACCCTGGGAAAGTGTTTCCACTGGGCACCTGCGGAATCCTTCATTTGAAGCAATTTAAAGATAAAACATTTGGCAATTCAATAAACGAGATAAGTAAGACAGACATAATATAGCTTTGATTTAACCGTTGAAGAAGTCACTGCTTGTTCACACTGAACCGTTTTTGGAGTGGGGAACAATTGACTTCGACAGTTGACTGCTCTTGTACTTTTGTACAGGTGTGAATTGTGAAACGTGTAAAGTTACCTTTTCATCACTCACCAATGTTAGCACACTGTCCCCACACGGCTGTGAGAAACAGGAAGGGCCCTGTACTGTATGTTGCATGGAGGTAACTGACATCAGCGCACCTGATGGCTGAACTCGACAAAGTTTCAATGGTGCACAGTTCACGAAACTCAGGAAGCTGAGGCGTTTAGTGCCGCCACCATTCAGCTTTCTTTTCTGATGCACCAAACTGATATGTCTTAAATTCTTCATTGAACGATACCTTCTCAAACCCTCCTCGTGTACATTGTTTTTTTTCCTCAGACAATTTCTTTTTAAGTAGCAAGGGCCTGCAGCTTGAATAATGTTGATCATTTAACAAGAATTAAGTGTAATTACAAAAAAACTAGAGACACAACGATACATGTCTTGGAAATGTTTGCATTCTGTAAATGATCTCGCAATCCCTAAAATCGAAATCAACCAAACTTTAACCTTGACTGGCCCCTCTCGGCAGCATCAACAAAGCATGGACCTGAATTTCCAAGATACAGGGCGATCGAAACATTAATAACAGGGACATAGCATTTTTTACATATTCACACTCTCTCTTACAAATCACATCCACAACATGACAGCTGGCAAACAAAACACACATGCAAATACACTCTCTCTCTCAGACACACACACACACACACACACATGCACGCACACGCACAGACAAACGCACTGCACTTCTGCCCCTCTCTGAAGGAGTACAGAGCAGTGCCACAAGTTCTACAGTGCTTTCTTTGTCATCCAGAGTATGAATATAATATAAGGCAATTGTAGATGTCTATTATATGTATATGTGTGCGTGTATATGGGCATGCACATTGTTCACATTTGGATCAATATAAGCACTTCGGCCTGGTGTGTATTTTTGCACTGCACCAGACGTGCTTTCGAAACGCTGCCGAGTGTGTTATCAATACCGCAGGGCACTTGTCGAAACGATGCAACAAGAAAATGAACCGATTGAAAAAAAAATCGAAGTTCTATTAATGGATGTTGACAGTGGATTGAGGCTTGCAGCTTTTTGTGGCTCGCACTTTTCTCATCCAGTTTCCTTTAGTCCCAGTCAAATAAAGGCAAGTGCCTCGCTCACATGTACAGAGCACATGTGTTTTTTTTTTTTTTTTGCCTGACAGAAATAATGGCTTTTGAGTCGGTGTCATCATCTTATGACTGATAGTCTTTCAAAATGATTTCCAGACATTTTGACAGTCATGCGTTTAGAAGCTAACTGTGGATTCCGTCCAGCCGTTCAAGCCGTCTCCCTTCATGGTGCTGGCTGTGCGGCCTCGTGGCGGCTGGCTGTCAGTCAGGCCGAAGAGGCGCGCCGCTGCGCACCGGTATTTCCAGGACATGGTGTTATAGAGGATTGGGTTGATGGCGGCACTCAGGTAGAAGAGAACCACGGACACCAAGCTGCAGTACTCGGACAACAAAGTCAGCAGAGGGGACGGCGCGTCCAGAGAGCGGAACTGCAGGTAGCGACCCACATGGAACGGCAACCAGCACAGGACAAATGCCAGCACCACCACCACTGTAGGGGGAGGGGAGAAGGAAGATGAGCAGGTGGGGAGAAGGATGAAGGAGAGTAGTAAAAGAGGGGACGGGGAGAGGGGTAGATTGTATGAAAAATGAGGAGATAATTAATAAAGTTGCAAACAAGCCTAAGTCTATTTGTAAACTTTTTTTTCTATACCAAGTTATGCGTGTGCGTAATTTGCGCACTCTCCAAACTTACCCAGCATCTTGATGGTCTGTCTGTTGCTTTTGTCTCGGTGAGCCACACGGGAGCTGATGTTTGTCTCTCTGTGTCTCTGCCACAGCCGACGGCCTATGAGGCTGTAGAGCACTGTGAGACAGAAGACCGGCATGAAGAAGAAAACAGAGCTCAGCCACACCATGGCCCCCATCAGGCCCGACTCCACTGCGTAGTGCGTCATCTTACACTCCCGGGTGTCCCCGGCATCCAAGAAGAAGCCAGTTTCATTCATCACAGCGCTGAAATTTGGCCCCATGCTGTCACGCTCCACTCCCACCATGACAAACACAGGCCCGGCGCTCATTAGAGACACTGTCCAGAGTAGAAGAATGAGGGCACGCACGCGCCTTTTGGTAACCAGGGCCTTGGCACGCAACGGGAAGCAGATCGCCAGGTAGCGCTCCACTGACAGAGCCGTGATGCTCAGGATGGTGGAGTAGGTGCATGACTCTGACACGAACTGAAAGAGCTTGCAGAGTGCGGCCCCAAACCGCCAGGGCCTGTACCTCCACATACGGTACAGGTCCAGTGGCATACAGAGGAAGATGAGCAGGTCTGACACGGCCATGCTACACAGGTACAGGTTGGTGGTAGTGCGCATGTCCCGGTACTTACTGACCACCAAAATGGTCATGACATTCCCTGTCACCCCGACCAGAAAGAGAAGCGTGCAGGCGATGGTGATGCCCGTGAGCAGAGGGATTGAGTAATAATTAAGAGGAGGCAGGCCGAGGTTAACGTTCCTTGTGGCGTTGTGGGTCTCCTCCCAGCTGCAGTTATGGGAGAGGCACTCCGACAGATTGGGCCAAGAGGGCATGCTGTCGCCGCGCGGTTATTTACGGGGCCGTGCCTGGCCCTGGCTACTTAAGGCACCCCGAGTCTGGGACTCCTCATGCCCCTTGGCGCTGCCCCTTTCTCCCATCATCAACGTTGGAGCTGCGGAGGTTAATGGCAAAGGTTGGCAGCCGTGCGTAAAATCAAGATCCTGGCGCTCGTTGAGAACAGATAGTCCTCCCCAGAGTCCAACACAAACATGAGGCTATAGGTCGATCTGAATGAAAGAGTTGGCGGGTCAGGTGCAAAACAAATTACATGCTGGATATATGGCACGCTGGAATATGGTAACCAACCGAAATGAACGCGGATGTGTATTCTAATCAAAACAAATGCAGCAGCAGCAGCAACAACACAAACTATTCTCTTTTTTTGCCTCTTAAAAAGTTATCTCCCGCGTCCTTTCCGTCAGTGTGAGCCACCAGCAGCTGAGAGCTTTGGGGAAAATGAACCATGAGAATCCTTCATGCACCAAAGAGTCCCACAGAGTTCCCATCACCAGTAGCGCGTCCCGGTTTGCGCGTCAGACAAAAACAAAAACAGTGAATCGGTAGACGACCTGCACTAGGCAGCATGTGACGGTGAGTCAGAGGCAGGGTCGTAATGATGCGGCAGCAGCAGCAGCAGCAGCGGTGAACATCTCTCCTGCAAAGGGCACCGGAGCTCAAACTCGGCCAAACACAAAGGGATAAACAACAACCACAGAGAAAACAAATACTGTATGACGGAAGGGAGGCAGTTTTATAAAAGTCACAAGAACCATTAATGAACGACGCGTTGTCAACATAATCATGCAAAAATAGGAAGGAAATGAATTCAGTAGAATTGAGAAGTTGAAAAAGACGAAGGAATTCCCGCTGGCTTTTTAAATCTGCTCCTCTGGTTATGGTGCATATCCAGTGTGTGGATCCAGACTCCAAGTGGGCAAATCATCATGAAGGTGCTGCTCAGGGGAGGGTGATGTGGAAGTCTACAGTGAGCCCAGTGCTACGACGCCACCTGCAGGTACTTCAGGGCAGTGACGATTCTCACCACAAGAGTGACCTTTCAGAAACTCTTCCAAATGGGAGTCTGTCCATCAGCAAGACCTACAATAACAATCTGCTCCAAAAAGTGTCTTTGCAGCTGATCCTGCAAGGAAGTAAAAGTTTAAAAAAAAAGTTCCCAGTAGGGGTCAATTTAGTCATCAGCATACAATTATATATAATCGCTTCTTAAAATGATTTGCATATTTTCTTTTTTTTTTTTTTTTTTTATTTAAAAGACCCATTTGAGGTTACATTTTAGAAAGTACAGTTTTTTCCCAGTGGGATCAGATTGTTGATGCTTAATATCTCAGAACTGCCCTCTGTCCAGATGTCATAGGATGCCATTGCCATAAATACTTAAATTGCCTTATGGTCAGTCTGATGCCAAGATTTAATTCAAATTGCCAATTGTCCCTCTGCGGTATGAGATTAGGGCCATGATGTGACACATGATGTGACACATAATGTGACATGTTGTGACACTTGTGAGTGTACACCAGTCCTGGTGAAAAATGAGCAACATGTGTCAAATCCCACCTGCTGTATAGTTGTATTTGCAAATAACATTTAAAGCAGTTTTAAGTCAGATGAACTGCCTTGTACTGTATGAAGAATAGTTATGTTTCAGCCATATGTGTGTGCATACTGCATAACAAGGTTAAAGCAGAGTCACTTTAGTAACTTAGTTTCTGTAACTACCACTAGAATATATTCTATTCTGCAGACAGTAACTACAGAAACAGTAAGGTGAGGAAAAGAGGTTTAAAGGCTCCCCGCAAAACTGTGTAACATATTGGTTGTAAAACTTTAATTTTAGGCCTTTTCAGGCTGATTATTAATCATTTTCACTGACATTAACTTAAAAAAAAAAAAAAAAAAACATTTAGATGCACTAAGTGTTTGGACAATGTTTAACAATGCAGGGAAAAAGCAGAATGTTGTTCTTAACCTGTAAGTAAATACATGAATACAGGATTTAAAAAGGTTAACCACATTAAATGTACACCACTGGAGTCAGTTACTGATACATGGCAAGGGTTACATTTTAGCGAGACACATTTATATACATGTTATGTTTCCTCTCCAGTTTGATAAGACTGTAATGGTACGACCAGTACACACAGAGAGGGACTCAATAGCACGACTCAGACAGAACGATGATGATGATGATGATGATGATATACTTTACTGGGTGAAGTAGACATACAACAGGACATACAGACATGCAGGGAAAATCCAAGGGCAGAGTCAGGTCACAGAAACAAGGTCGATGCACAGGTAGGTCCTCAGCGTAGCAGAACAACAGGTAGGGATCAGGCGAAGACGGAGTCAGGTCACGGAGTCAGGAACTCGGGAAACAGGAATAACACTGGAACTCTTGACATGAATGTACGAAGACGAACTGGCAACCAGGGACAGACAAGACACAGACTATATACACCAGGAAGTGGGAGGGGATAACGAGACACAGGTGGAGACACTAACGAACAGAGTGGAGACACTAATGAACAGAGTGGAGACAGCTGGGGACAGGAACTAGAAACAACAGACACGAGAGGGAACATACAGTTAACAAAATAAAACAGGAAGTACAAACAACACAATACATCTAACGAACGGGGCGGGACCTGATAAAGACTTAGCTTAAGCTTCATTTGTATGGTTTAACAAACTCACTTACTAAAATGTATTCATCAATTGCAGGAACCAGGTAAAAGTGTGTAAATTAGCTTTAGCCAATGCTATCCCACTGTAGTTTGATTTTACTTTAATATGCTTTTATATTTTACCTCAAAATGACCCATTTCTATGAAATACTGATTGTTATATGGTATAGTAAGATGTCAAAAGGTCTGATTCTAGTCTTCGCTCAAGTTTGACTGGATATGTAGCTAACATTACCACCTTTTGGATTTGCAGGGCGCTGTGCCAGGAGGAACACATTACTATCATTGTTTGAAATCCTGCTCTCTCCACAAAGTCAACTCTGATGAAATTGTAGGCTACAGTAAAAGACTGTAAGCCTGACAAACATTGCTGCCTATTTTCTTAATGCTTATTGGAGGCCTAACCATTGAAGCAAATGACCCATATCCCAACATGTGTGTGAAGTGATCCTCATGTTTCAAATATTGTTATCTCTCTGCCCTTTGTGCTGCGTTTACCAGCAGATACCATTATGTTTATGATCGCTGAATCATGATGGGAGAGAGAGAGAGAGAGAGAGAGAGAGAGAGAGAGAGAGAGAGAGACAGAGAGGCAGGGGAGTAAGAGTGAGAGATAAATAAATAGAGAAAGAGAGAACGAGAGAGAGAGAGTAACGTGGAGAAACGGTCGAAAGAAGACAAGCAGGACACTTTCACAGCCTCTGTGAGACCTTTTCATCACATCTGGTATGTATCTGGCTGGGGGTCATACATACAATGTGCATGTGCGTCCTCACTGCACTGTGAGTGTGTGTGTGTGTGTGTGTGTGTGTGTGTGTGAGTGTGTGTGTGTGTGTGTGTATTTTTGCCTTTTTGTGTAGGTTCAGGAAAAATCTAACTACATTTCAGTGGGCCTGTGCTCATAACAGCTGATAATGATTATAATAGCCAAACAAGCTATAATTACTACGCACACAGATGAAAAAATAGGACTGTTTCTGGGACAACAGGAGGTAATGACAGCAACATTGGTTATTTCCACTGAAATGTCACGGCTGTATTTAAGTGTCGGGAGAGCTTTTTTCTGTTGGGTCTTTTTATGGCTGTGAACTGTGTGTTATGGATTCGAAACAGAGGCCTCTGATAGTTTTTCAACTTTGTGTTTGGCCTTTTTAAAAACATTTTTATGGTCGTATTGCTGTGTGTTACGCACACGCAATACATTGTTTATGCTTTACTGTATCGGTCCTACTTCTCTATGGTCCATGTGGTTCTGGAGTGTGTCTGCTAAAGTTGGGTCAAGTGTGCGGAGGGGTTTGGATGGGTCACATTTCCTGAACTATGCTTCCAGGGTGCGGTTGTAGAGCACAGGGTAAAGTCCCTGTTCTAAGGATAAACCCATTCATCTGGCAGCTCTGTTACTGGTGGTGTGGGTGTGTTGGTCTGTGAGGGGCGCAGTAGACCTCTTCGTCCACAAGATGGAGGAAGAGGTCTCAGTTAATGTTGTACTTGAACTTGTGGACATGTCTGAGTGTTTGTGTGGGGCTGCCAGACTAATGAATGGTTTTGTACTAAGTGTGATATGAGGGTACATTTCATTAGAATGAAAGCACAGCAACACACACACATACACACACACACATTTGTACACACGCACACACATTTGTACACACGGGTTCGGGTGTACAACTACACACAACTACATCTAATGCTGTTATTGTTTTTTTTTTCTGTTTTTTTTTTTTCCATAACTCTGGGTGGGGGGGCTTTTAATCTGAAAAGCACACTCCACTTTACCACCGGTGTTTGAAGTGTTTAATTGTTTTGTGACCTGTGCAGATCAACCATTGACGCTTAAAAAGCTCCAACACACAGAGGCAAGACACATCGAAAGACACACATATTGACACACACAAATACATAAAGTC
>CALSCE010010956.1:14491394-14504259 GCA_943593645.1 Bovichtus variegatus
GGGGGGGGGGGTCAGGGGGCAGAACTTGCTCTTGCACTAGGCGGCTGCTCTGACCATTACACGCACACACACACACACACACACACACACACACACACACACACACACACACACACACACACACACACACACAAAGAGACAGACAGGATTGAGTGGGAAGTAGAGGCGAGAGAGAAGTGGCTTTTTATGTTTGCTGTCTCTGCACTTTTCCCTTTCTTTTCTCTGTCTTTTTCTCTCACTCTATTTTCTCGTAGCCTCGTCGGCTCCCCGCGACATTCGCTGGTGTCGCACATCAACCCCGGCACCTGTACGGATGCCGCATGTTTCACTCAAGCGGCAAAGGCCAGAGTTAGAGGCAGACACAGAGATGGCCACGCTGTTGTGTGTGACTCATTATGACAACCAAAAGACCAGAGGAGGTCGAAACGCTGTGGTTTTGATACAGACAGTGGCTGTCGTGTAAAGCGATACGCGCACGTGCGCACACACGCAGGTCAGAGGCGTCAGAAAGCACGGGTTCATCCAGTCAGCTGACGAGTGCAACAGATGGGAAACCGGCAGGAAGCATAGACACTCACACTGGCGCGCACACACACTGGCGATACTCAAATGTGCTGTGCAGGGACTCAGGTAAAAGAGAACAACCACGCAGAGGGAGAGAGAGAGAGAGACGGGACGTGTGAAGATGAATTGAGCTCAGAGAGACTTAGAGGAGAAGAAGAAAGCGACAGAGGCTGTGCTAGGACTAAAAGGTGGAGATGTGACCAGTGACTAAAGTAGTCCGAAGCAAAGACCCCTCTCCAGAGCTCCTCCCTCCCTTCCTCTCCATTCCCGTTGCCCAGTAAGGCCACATTCCTCGGCCCCTCACCATAGACGCCATAGTAACGGGGCCACAGCAGTGCCCAAGGCTTACACAGAGCTTATTCATGAATAGTCTATATACTGTATGGCAGTCTGTCGCTGAGAAATGCCCCTCTCCCTCCCACCCTTCTTTCTACTCTGCCAGCCTGCTTCTAGTTGACCTATTTCCCCCACCAAGTCACTGATGGAGCCACATGAAATCTTTAATTCTCCGCTACACTCTCATACAAGCACTTATGTGTAAGTTGGCTCTGTACGCACACGCAAGTCTGAAGAGAATCCGCCAAATTCAATCAGAAGTCGATGACATTTTTATGCGAGTGTCCTTTTGATACCAGCTGATTTAGGAAATGAGCGATTTCATTTATGCCAAATCCGGGGAAAGAGTTGCCGTGTTAAAGAATGGTTTTCCTGGGTACATTCTCTCGTACACAGGAAGTGATGTAGTTTATGTTTCTAGCAAAAACACGAGTGGTTTGTAGTTAGTGTAAGCACGGGTTCGGAGCAGATAAAGTCAATGAAAGTCAACGAAAAAGACTTCAGTGTGTAGCAGCTACAAGTTGATGTTAAGGGGCTAAATCTTTTTTTGGCAGTGTATGTATACGGTGTCACTATGTAGCTTTTCCATAGAAGTGTCCTTTTGGTCTCTCGCCCGTTCAAACATGTCTGCACACAAATCTGAAAAGAAACCGGCAAATTTAATCAGAAGTCGATGACATTTTTTTTATCTGAGTGTCCTTTTGATACCAGCTGATTTAGGAAATAAGTGATTCAATCCATGCCAAATCCAGGAAAGAGTTGTTGTGTTAAACATTCAGCTTGATGACAGGTTTTCTGGGAAAATTCTCTCGTACACAGGAAGTGATGTAGTTTCCAGGGCTTACAGAGTACAGCAGCCACCCTGTAGGATTTCCAAATCATTTCTTGGAAGTGCACTGCAAAAACACCACAGCAGAGACAAATGCCAAAACGTGTAAAATAAACAAAAGCTGTGATCTTCTAGATTGTAACTTTTAATGTATAATGCACTATGGTTCAGAGTCCTTTTAAAGAGTTTTATGGATACATTAAAACATAACACACAAAGTATACAAGCGCACTAGATGTACAACGAGTCCGTAGTAGGAGCTGAGTCCCTCCATTGTGTCTGGCTTACACGGTGTAGGGCAGGAAGGCGAGAAGGATGGATTGAAATGACAGATGAAGAGAGCGGGCAGGCAGAAATTGAGAAGAAAAGATGAATGATGAGGGGGACGGAGAGACGACAGGAAAAGGTGTGAGATGGCAAGTTGGCAGAGACGGATGGAAGGCGGGAGGCGAGGAGCGGATGGGTTCATTAGCATCGCAGAACAAACTCTGCGGCGCGTATCGTTTTCTGCGGGCCGTAAATCTGTGATTAAGAGTTGACTCCTGTTAATGTACTGTACATGTCTGGGTGAGACGTACTGGGAATTAGGCTACCACAGCCGCCTTGTAAAAGCAGGCAGTGGTGAGCCGTGTTGTTAAGTGTAAGTGGTTTTATAGGACGCAGACACGGCCCCAGCATGACTCCTATCATCCTCTTAGGGTCTCTAATTCAATCCATCTCACTTCTTTGTAATTCACTTTCTATAGACACTAACTGCACTCACCTTGCTGCTACCGAGTGCAGAGAAACGTATACTTTATTTACACAGTAAATGCGTGATCTGGAGAAGGAGCAGCCAGGGTGAGTTTTATAAAAAAACAACTAATTTTCCCTAATACTTTTTTCCCCCTCATCAAGATAATAGTCAGCAAACATCTGTCTATTTACATATCCGACAGACACGGCAGCATTACGGAAAAAACGTTTGCCGTGCAGTCACGCTTTGTGTTAACCCAAATAACTGGATTTTTAGTGGCGATGCCGGAGATTTTTCCATTTGATGGAATTGTGCAGCCATAAAAAAAAAAAAAAAAAAAAAAAAGAAAAAGATGGAGTCTTCCGTTTGACTATTCCCCTCAATGTAAACATCCCGTAGCTTCAATCAAGAGTTTGATCAAATGGAACAGACCTAGTTGAAGTTAAAAAGGGTACAAGGTGACACACACCCTCTGTCTCTTCATCTGTCTTTATCTCTCTATCTCTTCATCTCCACTTCTGGTCATATATTCACCCTCTCTTAGCTCTGTTTTACTGTCCACTTGCTTCTGAGGGAAATGTCTGGCTTTTTTTTTTTAGCTCCCAAATGCTCCAAATGTTCACCAGCTAGTCAACAGTAAAGTTGCGGACTATTAAAGCAAAAACAACGAGCTGAAAGATGCTAAAAATGCTCTACAGGTGTCCCCTTTTACATTACACGTCCCGTTACATGGAGTGTATTCTGTAGCCACTGTTATTATGAAACAATTTATTAGTGCAGTTTAAATTGTAAGTGTCTTAACCTTCTAGCACGAATCACAGCACTCTGTAGCAAACCCCAGGTGTCTGCCGTCTAAGTGTGCTCAAGTATAAAAGTTGCATTATAAATAGAAATGTTTAACTAAGGTCTGTTTGATATAGTCATAAATTATCTGTGTATTTGTGTGTGTGTGTGTGTGTGTGTGTGTGTGTGTGTTTGTCTGTGTGAGGGATTTATATAGAAATGTTTGTTCTTTGGTCTGATAAGAGAAACCATATCAGATAGGCATCTCGTGCCAAGGCCTCCGTGGCAAATACGTTTAATGTTCGTGTAATAAAAATCTGAAGAGTCCTGCGACTTGCTCTTTATATTCAGTAGCAGTAGTATTTGTATTCTTTCCATAATTAAATTTGCCATGGCCGACGAGAGGGGCCGAAAGAAAGAAAAGAAAAGAAAAACGACTTTTAGATTTGCAGACCATTCAGACCTAATGCAAAAGTACAATGTAAAAGTGGTTTAGAGAAGAATCCTTTTCATTCATTCAACAGGTGTGTGTTTCTTGTCCGTCAGTCGCTTGATTTTGAAGAGTTATCTGGAAAAGTTGAGTGCCAGCCGCAGACAGCAACACAATGACAGGCAGCGCTGCTCCGGTTGTAGAAAGTAAGTTGAGTTTAGTATCGAGTGCTCTTCAGAATTTGGCAAGTGACAGCAGATTAATAATTAACATCAACCACTCAGCTTCCTCAATCAGCAAGTGATTATAAGCAACGCTGGTGTTGTTTTCACCTTGTGAGTCTGCGTGAGTGTCATCGTGACTAAATGTGGTCCGTGCGTCACCTACACTACCTGGCAAAGTGCTCAAAGCCATAAAAGCAGTTTTGAGTACTTTGTTGGGTGCTGTCTGTCTGTCTGTCTGTGGAATGTCACCGCGATAGTGTAACAACCGGTCAAGATGCAGTCCCAAGACTTTATATGTGTGGAGTTGAGATCAAAATGAAGGCCTAGTTTGAAGATGGGTGTGGCCTGAGCAAAGGCGGCAGAAGTAGGGGAGTACTTTCCGAAAAGTCTTACATTAAAGGAATACTTGACCCACAAATGACCATTTGTATATCAATCACTCACCTCGCGTTACCTTGACTTCATGAAGAGAACTTTGTTTTTTTTTGTTTTCGCATTTTCCAGTGGCCGCGTTTAAACATCGGCAAACATATTTTAAAATACCCGTTTACAAACTCTCGCAAGTCGTGCAGTATAATCCGAGTCTTATTCATCCAGTCGTGTGCGCAATACTCCCCAAACACGGTGACAAGGTTAGAACTAGGATAAGCTTTTTGGTTCGGTAAGAGTTAAAGTTAGGAATGCAGTGGAGAGGATTAAGGATAGGTTGAGGAATGAAAGGGTGAAAAAGTCCTCGCACATGTTGTAAAGTGGCTTCCCCAAGAACTGCAGACCTGCACTCTAAAACCCATTATTTCTAATGGCCTGCGCTGCTCATGGACCAATCTCCCCAATTCAAAGAAAAGAGTGGCTCCAGTGCTGCGTCCATCTCAGTGTCCTCGTTCCCAAAGTTAATCCTACTTATCCTACTCGTTGCACAAAACCTTTCCATGTCAAAAACAAATGGCAAAGGAATAAGCAAAAGAAATTGTAGGCAAAAACGATCAGGACCAAAACAGAATTGAACAGTGGCTGTACAGCGATGTCTGTAGGAAAGCTCTCTTCTTGCAGTACGCTGTACTAGGTGAGTGTAATGAATTAAAATGCAGATTTGTCATCTATGACCAATGAATGTCATGCTTTCAATGTTCACTGAATGCTACCAAGATAGCTCTGCAGCTGACTTCTAGTTAAGTAGTGATTCAGGTTGTGTCCTTTTTTCTTTCTTTTCTTTTTTATCAAGACACTCATGATAAACACATCGTGGCTGTTGTTGTGTGAACGTTTTCTTCAAAAATGTTTTCATGGAAATTAAAGGAAGTCCCAGTCCTTTGTGGTTTTGGTAAATCTACCGATGTCTGGTCGACTATAACATCATTTCAACTTGTGGATGAGTCACAACAACATTTTGGAGAACCGATGTGTGTGTCTCTGGGTTTTTACATCACGTCTCAAATGGTTGAGCCTCATTCTTACTTCGCTCAGCACTTTTGGGATGTTGTAGAAGCTAGACTTATTCTGCTACCGTTATTCAGCTGCTTCACCAAGGCTACATTCAGACCGCAGGCAAAAGTCGGCCAAATTGCTTTACTTTTTTTTTTCTTTTTTTTTTTCTCCATGAAAAGCCCAAATCACATTGAATCTGATCTTTTCAAGTCTGAATTGGGCCCACGTATTAGAATTCATGCAACTTTTGCCTCCCCTAGATTGTCATTTTTTCACAATTCTGCACTGGCGGCGGGAGTCTTGATGAGAGGCGCTCACAGATGTAGTTAAAAGTAGCCCTGACATGCTAAAATGTTGGATGAAATCTGTTTAGTCTCTCTTTCTCCTCGTCCTCGTTATCATCGGCTCACATATTTGCTGGCCTCCACTGCACAGCAACTTATAAATAAAACCGTAAACACTGACTTCAATGGCCTCCGTGTTTTATTTCCGTATGACAGCGTGCGGCATGTGATGTCTTTGTTGTTGTGCTTTTTGCGCCTGCGGGACTGTGACCGGTTCACACTGGAATGTAATATTGACCACATTTGCTTAATGTCAACAGCGAAACAAAAAAATCCAATCTGAGCAATACATCTGAATTGAGCACTTAGGCTTGCATTGTGAGCGTAGACATATACACACACACACACACACCCACACACACACACACCGTGATTCATCGGCCACCAGTGAGGTCATGTGGCAGTCATGTGACGCTGGCAAACGCTCAACAAGGAACACAAAATGAGAAAAAAGGGAAGGGGGCAAAATCGCTCTGTCATAGAGAACTCTAAACCAGTGACACACAGATGTGCACAGCACGTGTACACACACACACACACATGCAGACGCACTGATAAAGCCTGGCGCATGCTGAGAGCTCATTCTGCAAGTGGCTTATAAAATTTGAATGATATCGTGCTATATTTTCTTTCTCAGCGAGCCTAAGGACATGTATGAACTAGAGCAGCAAAAAACGCTCCGTTTCTCTAGCCGCTGGACTCTTTCTGTAGTGCATGGAGGTGAGGCTCCACATGCATGCCTACGTCATGTGTCTCCCAGTGCTTGGGGTGCATCCTTCGATGTGTCTTGGAAGTTGCGGTGAGAAAACTTTGTACGCAGCTCTGAGAGTTCATTTACACAGCTGCCAAACACACTCACTATCACACTTTGAGAGAGAAAAAAAAATCTACCTGCATAAGCTGCAGACCAAACAGTTGCAGAGCTTGCAGAATGCTACTGTTGAAAGAGGCTTGCAGCACATGCACACAGTCAGTTAGACACACACACGCTCTTCATTTTGAGCCCACTCATACTCGTTAGAACATTTGAACACTGGCCCTTGTGTAGGAGTGCGCTTTTTGGCACAGTGTGTGAGTGTGGTTATGAGAGTGTGAGACTGCGGGAGGATGTACTTGAGACAGAGAGTGAGAGAATAAGTTTGTGTGTGTTTGTATGTGAGGGGAGAGTGCATGTGTGTGAGTGTCTGCAGCACACAACAGAGAAATAAGGGTGAAAAAACTAAACAAAACAAAAAAAAAAAAACGACAGGAAAAGGAAGGAGAGAGCAAGAAAAGGCCCTGTCTTCAGAAAGCGCTGACAGGTTGACAGGTCTGCTGAGACCCGCAGAAACAAACATATAGAGACAGAGCACGGGAGACAAAGAGAGGGAGAAAAACTGGGGGAAGAGGGGGAGAGAAAAACTGAGAAAAGAACAGAGGAAAGAGAGAAAGTAAACCTTTTACAAAGACTACGCATGCAGACGGCTTGAGCATGTACACACTGTTATACTGTAGCACCCCCAAAATGCACTTGTAAAGTTTCCTTTCTTCATACAGCCATAATCCAGTCATT
Organism: Bovichtus variegatus; assembly: GCA_943593645.1. NCBI lineage: Eukaryota > Metazoa > Chordata > Actinopteri > Perciformes > Bovichtidae > Bovichtus > Bovichtus variegatus. The sequence goes on from CALSCE010010956.1 coordinate 14,498,618, forward strand.
TCCGTCTCTATGTACTGTGGCAGCACACGCATACAAACCGTGAATGAAAGACGCAGGAGAGAGAAGTGACGAGTTCGAGACGAGTTCGAGACGAGAAAGACGGCGATGGAAATAGAGTGCATGTGTGGCATTTCGGAACGGAAATACAAAAAAAAAAGATGCTTTTTATTGAGAGGGGAATTGTCTGTGAAAAGAGGGTATTGTGTAATGTCGCCTGTTCTCGAGCTTTGCATGAGTCCCGGTGCGGAGCTACACAATACCGCAGTTTATTTCTATGAATCAGCAACAAAATAAGCCTCTAGCTTTGCCCCCAGTAGAAGATCCCATATTTATACATCCTTTTTTCGGCCTGTCCCGAGATGATATTGAAGAACCATTTTTTATTTTTTTATTTTTTTTAAAAGACAAAAGAAATAAAGGATCAAAAATGACAGAAATTACCTTGGATATTGGTATATTTTTAGCCGACGCAGTAGAGTGTCTGTAAGTGCTATGCAACCCACCAAAATGAGTTTACAGTGAGAATCTATAGAGTTGGAGCCCTACATACACAAGCTCACACTTTTTATTAGATCATTTGCAGCGTAAGGTTGCTGATAATAAGCATTTTGAATATGGAATTTCTTGACTAAGTGAGGGCCCAACACTAGCTCAGACATCTCCACAGGCGCCTCTGGCAGAAAGAATGAGGTACAAAGACTGTTGAGGCTGGAACAAAATGAATAGTTGTGTGTAAGGCTGATGGGTGATATGATGATATATTTCTTCAAAATTATATAAAAATGGATTTGTATGTTTCTCTATATCGTTTCTTTCACAATGTCGAACTGCGATACAGGAATAATTATACTATAATATGCATTACGTTCTGATCCTTTGCACGTGAATGAAGCTGGAGTGAACGGTCAAAACAAGAGCTTGGCGTTCTATATATATTTTTAGTAATCCTCTATAATTTCTCTTGAAACTGTTATGTTCTTAATAAAACGTGAAAACACTCAGTACGTTTCTTCTGTCGAGTATAAAATTCACACAGCAATATACACAAATAGGCTTTACCATGTGGTTATTTCATAAAGAATCATGTATTTAATTACCAGAAAACCTTCTGTATCGTGATATATATCCTTATCGAGATATGACATGACCTATATCGGGGCAGAAGGTTTTGGACACATCGCTCAATTGTACGTAACGTTTACAAAACTTTTTAATAGCAGCATGCGCAGGGAGAACAGAGACGTTACAGAAGCTGCTAAAAGGGCCTCAGTGTTTTTTGGGACTCTGCTGGAATGAGAGGAGCGTTGAAAAGAGAGACTCATCCTGGACACTGTCAGGAATGAAGGAGAGAAAGAAAGCATGTGTAGATAAAAGAGTGAGAGAGACATAGATGGACTTCGGCTGGTTGGAGAACAGAAGCTGGTGGAGCAGAGAGAGAGAGAGAGAGAGAGAGGGAAGGAAGGAGAGGGTGAATACCAGCTATTGTTGGAATGCCGTAGCAACACGCGGCAGAGAGGAAGGGGGAGGTGTGTGTGTGTGTGTGTGTGTGTGTGTGTGTGTGTGTGTGTGCGCGCGGGGGTCAGTGGGTTTTATGCTCTGTTCAAGTTGCTCCTTGTCAGAGATGCGTCGGATTCTGTGTTGGCTACCTAGCGACTGTGGGCTTAAATTATTAGTTAGTCCGGACACAAGTCTAAAACAATCCAGCGCTGCATTTCAGACCCATGTCTCAACATCCAGAGAGCTCAGCTGGTAGAGCAAGACCTCAGCAATGCTTGGGTTAGAGGCCTAACTCACACCATTGTTCAAAACAAATACAGTTACCCAATGTTGTAATGTGGATAACAGGACTAAGAGTCTACAGCCATGCTAGTGGGTCTGTGAGCTAGCTAATGCTAACCTGCTGATGTTCAGCTGGTAATGTTTACAACGTTCTCTATCATAGTGTAGCGCGTCAGCATGCTAGCATTTGCTAATAGGCACAACGTAGCTTACAGCTAAGGCTGATGTCCAAAGTATTGGACAATTCAAAATGTTGACCTCATGACACTTGATGGAAAGTTAAGGAATCACCAAAGTTCTAAGAGTTCACAACGTGGTGACAAATCCTTCCCGCGGTGGTCGAGGCATTTCGTTCAAAACCAAAAATGTCAACCTCCTGGTGGAGCTAGAGGGGAGATCAGGTGACGACAAAAAGAAATCAATAGGATTCATCCTCTGGGACCATAAAAGTCTGATCAAAGTTCCTTCGTATTCAATCGATTAGTTGTTGAAACATTTCAGTCTGGACCAAAGTGTTGGGCCGACTGACACATCTACTGATTTTGCCGCCATCCCTCGCCACTTGCTTGGCTAAGGATATATGTTCACTGTCTAAATCTGATTCAACACGCACTGAACTTTGTTGCATTGGAACATTCTAACAATCCTTTTCGTTGTTGAATGTATAAATAATGAATTAACGCTTCTATTAGTCCTATTCATCCCAATAATCCCACTGTTTTCCTTTTGTCGTTCCAGGACCCGGCGGGCATCTTTGAGCTGGTTGAGCTGGTGGGAAATGGCACATATGGGCAGGTGTACAAGGTAAGATACACACATACACAGACTTTGATACACATGAGTCTGTCTTTTGTGATAGCACGCTCTCCCTTCTTATCAGCTCCTTTTTTTTTTTTTCATTCTTTCCAAGTAGCCTACATGGAATAAAGAATAGAAATGTGCACTGTGACTAAAGGAAACTGAGAAGACGGGAGATAAAAGCAGCGCACAAGCTTGAGAGAAATAGAGCGAATGTAAAAGAGACTAAAATGCAGAGAGGAGAAACAGAAACTGGGGCACATTAAAGTGCTTTTAGGAGAATTTCCCTTACTCCTTTCTCTTCACCTTCTCTCTCCTTCCCTGTTGTACTTGCATTACTTTCCATACCTGTGCAAGGGGTTTATCATTTTTCCCTTTTTAGATGAGCTTTTTCAGGGGGAAGCGTTTCTCTGGGACACAGGAAGTGCTCAGTTTGTTTTGACGTTGTGATATCGCCGTAGTTTGAGTTTTTTTTCCGTTGCTGTCAGCTGGACTCAGCTGTTTCCCTGCTGTCCTTTAAACACTATCTCTCGGCCCATGTCACTGTTTGAACTTCCTCTTCCCTCCGTGATGGCCCGCCGTTCCCTGGTCCCTCACTTCCTTTTCCTGATTCTGCTCCTTCATCCTGCCACTCTGCAGGATGTGGCACCAGCCCGCACCACTTTGTTTAGCCACCTCTAGGTGGAATAAACATGTGTTGGACATGTGAGGGCCCTTGTGAGGGCATGTATTTGGTGAGTCTAATGGAGCAGAGAGTCTAGGTCAGGTGGTGATGGAGAGGAGCTGTTCTTACAGCTGATTGGACGAGATGAAAGGTCAGGCAGAGGTTGGACATGCTTCTCCACGCTTGTAGAAGTAATCTGACATCCTCACGTGTGTACGCGTGTGTGTGTGTCAGGGACAGAAGGGAGGAAAACACACAAAAGGAATGGAGAACAGGAGAGTTATGTGTATCCATGTATTGCTGACTCTGCTGTCTTGGTGAAAGTCACGGCTCATTTACTGGCTGACATTCAGCCAGTCTGTTCCTATACATTACCGAGGCGCAGAGTGCCTATGGCAACAGCACCGGCCTGTTGGGTCTGTGGTCCATCCAGCTGCTCCACGTTGGTGTGTGATTGGGTGTCACACCGCGTGTACATAATACTCAATGGAGTCCAAAATCGAAGTGGATTCTGTTTCTGCTGTTGGTTGACCAAAAAAAATGACATTTCCACTGTTTCATTTTCTTGTTTACGCCTGTGAAGTTTTGAATGTGTGTGTGATATATTTTCAGTGAGCTCTTTAAGCCAAAAAAGTTGATTTATGTTTTGCAGGTTGTCTGTTTGCCCTTGAATGTTTATTCGTAACGTTTTCTTGAGGCGCTGATTATGATAAACTATTGGCCTACAAAGCCCATTAAAGATCTATTGCGCACAATGCAAACTTCATAGGTGGAAACTAAACAAGAAAACAGTTAGAGCTGAAATGATTGACAGAAAATGAAGCGTCAACTGTTTTGGTAGGGAAAATGCTAAACATTCCCAGTGGCTTAATATCATTATCATAGGCTCCAGTGCACACTATTATGACGGGCCCTAGTGCACGCTACTTAGTAGTTATGAAGCACACACACACACACACACACACACACACACACACACACACACACACCATCGTCTTGTCCTAACACATGATCAAATAGAGACTTTGTTTAGTTTTCTTTGTCTTTTGGGAAACCAAATATATTTTTTGGTTTTGTTCAGACAAAACAAGCTTATTGAAACTACTTTCTGTCATTTTATACACCAAACATTTATTTGACAAACCAATCATCAAATGAATCAATGATGAAATCACAGTTAGTGGCAGTTCTAATAGCATTATACATCTTCGGTACAACAAAATACTGTAAAAGGCGGAGAAAATGTAATATATATCGTCTCAAACATTTCCCCCCTCGGTGCTGTAGAAGTAAACGGGAAAAGATTGGATTCATCCATACAGATAAGGAGCGGAGTCACTTGAGTAAAAAAGCCATCTATTTTAAATTCCTCATACGGTTGAGGCAAGCCGCCTGAAGAGGATCAACTTCTTGTGAGCAGGTGCGTCTCTGAGTCCCTGAGATGATAAATTGACCTTCAGCCTGGTGTGTATTAGTGAACTGGAATTGCTCCGGCTCTCTCCCCGAACCATTTTTAGACACTTGTTATACCAGAGAAATAACCCATAGGAATACCATACAGTGTACAGTACAGCTTTGGACTGTTACTGTCCCCATCTGCATCGATGAGTGTGTGTGCTGCAGAGGGAAACACAGGTGGACTTTTAATTACTGCTCAGATGTAGAGATTAGAGTCAGGCAGGCTGTAAACATGATTTTATTCCTTATTTTGATTCCAAAAATAAATTGAAATGTGTTCTTCTTGGCCAGCGCCCAGCTTTGCTCTGATATATCTGTGATCATAGGCTGCGAATGAACAAGTTGTGCCTTGATACTTTCTTTTTCACACCAGCGTTGGCAGCAGCAATTTCGAAAATTGAGAATGTACAAAACTCTTCGACCCAAGCAATCTTTTATTTAGTTCCATGATTGATGTTTGCAGAAATGTATCCAGATATAAATGTTGTTAGATAGAAAATCATCCTAACTGCAGCATTACTGTTTTTCATTTCACCCCGAAAGTGAATTATTTATTTCCGCGGATAGACACATTTAGGCTACGTTTAGGGCTTAATACAATTTTAATAAGCCTGTTGGATGAAATGAAAAAAAAAATGCATCAGGTAAAAGATTCAAAACAGCTACATTTCCTGAGCGGCCGCTATGTTTTTAGATTTGAAAAAACAATTTAGTTTATTTCAAAGTTTTGTTTTTTTACCTTCTCTCAAATCACATACTGTGGCATTTGTCCTGCAGCAAAAACATGACTCTAAAACCAGTTCACTGCCTTCTGCTGCAGTAGTTTTGACTTGGTGTACTATGTGTAATGAAGCTAGAGATATGTAGGTTTATGTGTACCCATGCATGCGTCCTTTTGTGTGTGTGTGTGTGTGTGTGTGTGTGTGTGTGTGTGTGTGTGTGT
>CALSCE010010956.1:14519549-14544549 GCA_943593645.1 Bovichtus variegatus
TGTGTGTGTGTGTGTGTGTGTGTGTGTGTGTGTGTGTGTGTGTGTGTCGCTCTCTGTATTAGTAATGCTATTACGATAATGTGGTTATGGGTCCTGTGTATTTTCTTTATAATGTGCATCGTGTTGAGAGCTCTTTTTTGATTCCGGGCACGTAAAATGAAATTCTATGAAAATGAATACATCCAACAAACTGTTACCATGGCTTTTGTTACTTAGGAGCCTGACCGATAACAATATCAATACTGGGGAATAATATAAATCCAATATAATATATCAGGTTATTTTTTTTCTTCTTTTGGTGTGATAAAGATATGTTTCAGTTAAGATATTTTACAGCTGAACGATAACGTTTATTTTCAAGTGATCGATTCATTTAATTCATTAATTAATCAACTAGTGGACCGACAGAAAATTAATAGGCGTGTAATTTGATAATCGCTTAACCGTGTAAGTAATATTTCAAGCGAAAAGGTCAAACATTTGACAGTTCCAGCTTCTCAAATGGGAGAAGTCGCCGCTTTTATTACGATTTAAAGTGATATTTTGGGCTTTTGGACTGCTCGCTTAAAACAACACAGTGGGTGAAACGATGTTCGCTGGTATTCACAGGCAGCTTCCACTGTTCTGCTGTTTTATACACCAAAATCATTTACTTGAGAACACCGTTTTCAGATTAACCAACAAAGAGGGCAGTACTGGCAGACTTAAGAGGTAGTATAGTTTGAGCAGTAATTGAAATGTACAATAGAAATAAACCCACAAAAACAGGCAGCAAATAAAATATACAGTATGTCTGTAGCTTATTGTTGCATATCTGCCAATATCCATACCGATTCTGATGCATCTATGATGACCTGATATTGGCACATACTATCAGCCCGTGTTGGGCTAGTACTTTAACTGTATGTGTAGGTTTAAGACCAAAAGAGACATGTATCTTTGTTGTTCATTAATACAATAAAGTGTGCATACATAAAGCAGTAAGACTGTCTACTAGCTCCCCAGTTAGCTCAGTAAGTTGCATCATAGGAGTGACGGCCGTGTTTGGGACAGATCCTACATCAGATCGCTTCCTTTTTTGCCCAACGGTCAATAATCCACCTTGTGTGTGTTTAGCTGGTCATGGAGTTCTGTGGAGCCGGCTCAGTGACGGACTTGATCAAGAACACCAAGGGCAACTCTCTGAAAGAGGAGTGGACCGCCTACATCTGCCGAGAGATCCTCAGGGTGAGTGGCCGATGTTTTGCCGAGTCATTGTTTCAATCCTGCCCTCACCCTCCGCCAGCAGGCACACATGTTGGAGATTGTTACTGCTGTCCACCAGAAAGCTTTCGGTTCATTTTTTCGTCACCGCGATTCATTTTAGAGCACTGGAATATTTAGCGTCTGCCATCTCTGAACTAACGTGTCGATCTTCTACTTTTTTGTTTTCTTTGGCATTTTGAAATGTCCCCTGTGCGATGAAAAGTAACAGCTAACATTGTATTATAGTAGGAAAAAAAAGGATAGTACATTTCCCCTGTTGTCTTAATTAAAATTAGTGCTTATTTCAAAAAAATTATTATTATTTTTTATTTTCTAAAGCATTTTATCATATCTCGTATAGGAAAAGGGGCTTTTTCATTATGAAGATAGACCTATATTCTTCTTCAAATATCTTCATTTAATTCTCCTGTAATGTTTCATAGCTTCTCGGTAATATTCTCAGTTCATCTGTTTTTTTTACATTTTTTTTTTAATAATTGACCTGTGCTTTCTTAGCAATCACCCGTTGTTTCTGTTCCATGCTATCTGTGTTTTGGAGTTACGTAAAGCAATGAATTGAATCTTGCTGGGAAATCGCACTCATTCCCCCGCATCTTATCTCTGCTATCTGTTATCTTGCGTTTTTAGTTTTTAGTTTTTTTTTGTGCTGAGGGCTACGGCCTCAAACAGAGTCAGTTATACGCAGTGAACTAAGGCAACAATGATTTCCTTTCATCCACTTTTATTTCTTTTTTTCACCCCTCATCTCTCGTCTTATTTCAGGCTTTCTGCTTCCTCTCTTCCTGCTGTGATTTGCTCTTCTTTCTCTCTGCCTCTGTCCCCTTGCTTTTTTTATGTTTTATTTTTTTGCCTCTCTTGTCTCCTTCCCTTTTTGTCTTTCTTTTACTGTGGTTGTTATCTTGTCCTTTTTCTATCCTTTTCCTGTCTTCCCTTTGTCTCTTTTTAAGAGTTTTACTCTCCCAGTCAGTCGCTTTACAGTCAACACAAGAGATTTGACGAAAAACATACGAATTATTGAACTTTCAAAGCATAAATACCTGACACATTCCATGTATTTTGCTTGGATTCAATATACCAAAAATCCTTTATACGTGTAACTTTAATTATGCTAGCAAGAAGGACCATCTCATGCATTTAACTTCCAGATTCTATTTGATCGATTAGAGAGAACGTGCCGAATGTAACACTCTTATGTGAGGTTTATTCTGTCTGTATATATGAATAGTTGGTTCGTTGGTTTTCCCGACAAAAAAACGATAAAAACTTGAAACTTGAAATTATGAATTGTGAACTTCAGGTGGTGTATTTTGCTCCAAAAGTTCTAAGACGATTAAAACTACTAATAGAACCGGCACACACCAAGTCTTTTTGTGCACAAGGAAGTCAGAGTTCAAGGTCAACTACACTGTCGCAACTAGAGCTGCGAGTCCTGCTCAAGGGCACTTCCTTTTGGATATAAGCTCTTTACATAATAATAATAATAATAATATTGATATAAATAATCATGACTTGGCTCATTCCTTCACTCTGTGCCTCTGTCGCTGCCTGCAGGGTCTGACTCATCTCCATCAGCACAAGGTCATCCACAGAGACATCAAGGGACAGAACGTCCTGCTGACGGAGAACGCAGAGGTCAAACTAGGTCAGTCTGTCATCTAACCCCACTTGACAAAATGGCTTTAGGATTGGGAAGACAGGAGGAGGTATAACGTTTCAGATGGCCCAGAGGTGTGTGTGTGTGTGTGTGTGTGTGTGTGTGTGTGTGTGTGTGTGTGTGTGTGTGTGTGTGTGTGTGTGTGTGTGTGTGTGAGGGTGAGGCTTTTCTTTCTTCTTTTATGCTGAATACCAGCCTAGTCATCTCTCTGTAGCTCTGCCACTGTTCATGGTGCAGATTGCTGAAGAAGGGACTCTCTCTCTCGCTCTCTCGCTCTCTCTCTCTCGCTCTCTCTCTCTGTGTGTGTCTCTCTCTCTCTCTGTCTCTCTCTCTCTCTGTCTCTCGCTCGCTCGCTCTCTCTCGCTCGCTCTCTCTCGCTCTCTCTCTCTCGCTCGCTCTCTCTCTCGCGCTCTCGCTCGCTCGCTCTCTTTCGCTCTCTCTCGTGCTCTCTCTCACTCTCGCTCTCTCTCGCTCTCTCTCTCTCTCTCCCAGTGGGCAGGGGATTATAAAGTGTGTGTGTGTTTGTAAATTGGGCAAGTTCTTGCAGGTTAGGTAATTCGTTCCTGTTTAGAGTCCATTATGGAATTTAGTAAAGCCCCTCGGTGTCAGCCCACACACACACACACACACACACACACACACACAACTCACTGTGAAAAGCGAATATTTAAGTAAACTGCAGACTATATCCTGAAGTATTGTCTTTATGTGTGTATTTGCCCCATAGTGGACTTTGGCGTTTCAGCCCAGTTAGACAGAACAGTGGGAAGGAGGAACACATTTATCGGGACGCCGTATTGGATGGCACCAGAGGTCATCGCCTGCGACGAGAACCCTGAAGCCACGTACGACTTCAAGGTGCTTTAACAACCTCCTGTCCGCTGATGATGTTGGCCCGTTGTGCTTATTTTGTGATCACCCGGAGTATTTATGCACTGTGTCTGTACCATTGCAGAGTGATTTGTGGTCGCTGGGAATCACAGCAATAGAGATGGCTGAAGGAGCACCACGTACGTACGCAGTCAATAACGCACACCTCTGCTACACATCATCTCTTAGTGCTACTACAGTAGATCGCTTTTTTTTTTTTTTTTTGTCCAGGCCAATGCAACTCATCTTTAGCCATAATTTTAATTAAAGCCAAGGAGCAGATATGAAATTGGTTGTCAAATCACTTCTTCTTTTTTCTTTTTCTCTACATTCATTACTTTATTCCTAGAGGTACATGCACATCATTATGATGATTATAATTTTGGGTTTAGTAAAACGCAACTTCTGGTGAAAGTCTGCCTGGGCTACAGTCAGTAATTGACAATAATCATAAAGGATATTATTTAGTTGTGTTAAGGTTGTTCAGCTCTAGTAGTACAGGATAGTACAGTGCTGCAGTTTTGGAAGAAGTTCTCAAACTAAATGAGAATATTTCAATATGTGCTTCACAAGTTGAACAGGTAGACTCAGTAAAAACAAAGTGATCCTATTATTTAGGAGGCCAAATGATCCAAAACATTTGAAACATATTATATTCTGGTTATCGTTTTCCGCTCAACCCTGGCTGCGTTTGACAATGTGAAGTTTGAATATTAAAACTCCTAAATAACCGAATGTTATGGCAGTACATGCACCACTGCCTCTTTGTGAGACGGATAACCAACTTAGGTGTGTCTGCGTGTGTAAATTGTTATCAGTATTGACAGCCCATATTGATCACATGAGGGCTAACTCCAGCTGGCTTTGACTATATGCCATGATAACGTTCAGCACAATTAGCTAGAAGCATTCACCCTGACTCACCCATGTTTGGTATCTGAATCTTCAGCGCTGTGTGACATGCACCCAATGAGAGCCCTCTTCCTCATCCCGCGCAACCCCGCACCCAGACTCAAGTCAAAGAAGTGGTGAGTGCGAATCTTGCAACACGATCAAAAGCAGGGATAATCAGTTCAGACATGAACTTGATTGCAGCGATTTTTAACATTTTTCTTGGGTGTATGCGGACGTGCTTTCAGGTCTAAGAAGTTCCAGTCGTTCATAGAGAGCTGTTTGGTGAAGAGCCACAGCCAGAGACCGAGCACAGAGCAGCTCCTCAAACACCCGTTCATCAGAGACCTGCCCAACGAGAGGCAGATCCGCATCCAGCTGAAAGACCACATCGACCGCACCAAGAAGAAGAGAGGAGAGAGGGGTGAGGAAGAACACGCGCTGTATACGCGCACGTATGGATTTAAACACAGATGTAGATTTACACACACACACACACACACATGGCGGAGGAGGTGGAGGGACTGATTCATCACGTAGTTACACATGGCAGCTTGTAGGAGTTGGCTGAGGTTTCCTCCTCTGTGTGTACAGTAATTACAATGGTGGTGCTATATAAAGACAAAATTGCATCATAGGGCGGGTCTACCTTGTGATTGACAGGTTGCTACCGCGGGTTTTCGCTGCTCTCCGTGTTGTCGTCTTTTCTACTTTAACGCTTTCACACCGGGGTTTCAGTTCATTAAAGTTAACGGTAACATTTCGGTCGCCAAAAATGTCGTGTTTTTTTTTGTACTTTGCTCAACTCTCTTTGGCGTCACTTCTGGTTGCAAAAAAACAAGATGGCGACGGCCACAAAACAAACTCGAGGCTTCAAAACCGTAGTCCACAAATCAATGAATGACATCACAGTAAATCTTCTTTTATACATGTTCTCACTCTCTTAATGTGACACTAAAACTCACTTCAAACACCAATAGGAACAAAACGTACTGTTTTCTGCGACTTTCACAATAAAAGCCAGCCCCATTTTTCGCCGGTTGAATGTTTTTCATTTGAAGCAACAACAGTAGGAAATGTTGTTTCGCATTAGCAATAACTTAATACAGCTCTGAAAATGGTCGGTCATTGATCGTATGCTTATATGATTGAGATGAAATAAAGAAACGCTAATGCTGGATGACACACACTCGCATCCTGTGAATCCATCGTGCTCGTGTAGGCAGTTACTAACGTTGGCAACTAATACAGTACATAGAACCTGAATACACTGAACAACTATGACTGAAAACCGTCAATAGTATCAAAAACAGGGTTTGATTTCATGCAAATTAAGGATTATAACTCCAAATTGCAGATGGCCCACCCGTTACTTTACACACACGCGCACGCTCGTATACACACTGCACAAAAAGAAAGCGTGCTGCAAGAGTGAGCTGTAATACACAGATGCACACACAGACGCAAATTGTCACGCACGTGCCGTCAGGCAGGAAATAAAAGTGATAGACTTCCATTCCACTCCAGCACGACACACAAACACACACACGCAGTTTGAGTGATAGACTGACAGTCGCACACAGGACCGCGTCAGTAAGAACTACATTAACCGCTTCAGGGAACAACACACTGCAGAGAGGCTGTCCCGATGATGTATAGAAATGTCTTGTCATTCTCGAGACTGTGGCTTTCTCCAGCTGTCACTTTGTCACATTCGGAGGACAGGTCCGTGTGGATGCGTCTCAGGAAGAGCCGCGGCGCCACTACAGCCGTTATGCTTTAAGCCCCGTTTCTCTGAAAGAGCTCCGAGCTAATGTTCTCCACCTCGCTACACACAGTAAAATTACAATTTATACTCTTATTCAAAGCGGCTAAAAGAAAGTGCCTTGAAGCGGTGAGGATCTGGGAATGCCAGAATCGTGAGCAGTTTAGCAATGAACAAAGGTAGTTGAAGTGAAACATGAAGAGTGGAATGGCCTTGCTCTCTGCTGGTTATTACCTTCCTCACTTTGGTTTTTATTCTTTAAAATGTGCCTTTCTCTCTCCTCTGTCTCCATCAGACGAGACTGAGTACGAGTACAGTGGCAGTGAAGAGGAGGATGAAGAAAGGGACATGGGCGAGCCAAGGTCAGTGTCCTCACAACTGTACGAATATGAACACTAAACGCAACTTTTCTCACCGAACACATTTGACGTCTCTCTCACTAACTCAAAACCGTCCTGCCCTCTCACCGGTCCAATTTCGCAGCTCCATCATCAACGTCCCCGGAGAGTCCACCCTGAGGCGGGACTTCCTGCGCCTCCAGCTGGCCAATAAGGAGCGCTCGGAAGCGCAGCGGCAGCAGCAGCTGGAGCAACAGCAGAATGAGGAGCACAAGCGCTTACTGTTGGCTGAGAGACAGAAACGCATCGAGGAGCAGAAGGAGCAGAGACGGCGGCTGGAGGAGGTAAGCTAGCGGAGGCGGAGGTGGAGGCATCAACCGTGACCTTTGACCTTGTTGAATGCATTTACCTACAACATCTTATACAAAAAAAACACGAGTATATACTCACACCAAAAGCCAATGGAAGCCCTGTGTTCGGCTCTCCATGCTGTCTTCTCTGCAACACTTTAGAGCATATTTGCCAAAATAATTTGTCCCATTTTGGCAGTTCAAACTCAGTAAAAAACTTCACCATTTGGTAGAGGCTGCAGTAGAGAGGGAGAGTGGAGACACACACACACACACACACACACACACACAACCTTTCCCCAGTGTCCCTCTCTTAGTTCCAGAGAGCAGGCTTATAGAAGAAAATCCTTAGCCCATAATCTGTGCGCTCTCTCTGGGTTCCCACCAGGGTTCGCCTCCCAACGCACGGCTAAGCACCATGACTCGACTCAACTAACATGACCCTTCCACTCGGATCCAAGTGTGTGTCTGTGACTCTGCGTGTGAGATATTACATGTGTGTCTGTGCAGGTGCGAATGTTTGCATATTTGTATCCTGTGTTAATGTAATAATTACAATTTCTTCCATTATTAACAGAAACATCTAAGCCCAAGACACATAGTGGAAGGAATGACATTTAGTAAAACAATTTAATGGAAATGTTTTAAAGGAAAACCACCGAATGAGTTCACATGTGAAAGATTCAGCACGTGTGTGAGAATCTCGGCGGAGACGTGAGTTTTGAAACATTGTGTTGCGATCCTGAGTCTTCTCGCGCCTGTGTTCTCCTGACAGCAGCAGCAGCGCGAGCGCGAGCTCAGGAAACAGCATGAGAGGGAACAGAGGAGGCGCTACGAGGAAATGGAGCAGCTCCGCAGAGAGGAGGAGAGGAGGAGGCATGCAGAGAGAGAACAGGTTTTTACACTTACTGTAATATTACATTAAAACACACATTCTGTATGAATGCAGACAGTATGGTCGCCACAGGAATGTTCAAAATGATGACAACTCAAGTCCGGAGTCGCTCATTTGCCCTTAAACTTTCTGTTTCTTTTTATGGCAACATCTCCCTCTGTCTTCCTGAGTCACTCCGATTTTACTTGTCTCCTTAAATTACCTCAGTCGTGCATTTTCCTTTATGTTTTTGTCAGGATTTCAGTTTCAGACACACAGAACTCGTACATTTTTAATCGGACGATACAGTTTTGCGAACCTGGTCCGGTCCCCATTTTTCGTTCGGTCACTCTTTTCTTCTCGGCTCCTGGATTGTACATGCAAAGACACTGCTTTCTTCTCCTTCTCTTATTATGCCCATCCTTTGTTAGCCATATTTCACTCTAAATCAAATCAAATTTTATTGGAACATCTTCAATATCTCAAAAACTAAGACACACATGGATCTATTTTTCTCTATCAGTTGGCCTAAAGCAAATAATAGGACTCCCTGAGAAAAAGAAATTAACATAACTTTAGAAAAAGGTATTGTTCTTTGGTGTCAGCAGTTCCCCTGAGGACAAAAATCAAGACATGCCCTGGGCAATATTACCTGGTAATATTATAAGGCACATATTAAAGTGTGGTCTGCCACAGTATAGGATTTTTCACACGGATATTGAACAGATAAGTCATGGTCTCAACAAATACCCCTTCAGCTTTATTTATTGTGTAGTCGTATATAGGAAAAGCTCAAAAACAATTCAAAGATCCATAAAAACCTTTTAGAAGTATTGAGTGAATGCCATAGAAACGTGATGCTTTTAGTATTTTTGATATAATATATCAGACCTGGCGTCCTTTTTAGAAGGTAAAGACAATGACTGTCGAAGTGTCCCGACAGGATTTTGTCAGAATGTAAACTGTTGTAACCTTAGAGATCCATCCTATGTTTCTCAAGCTGGTACATCTTACTATTTCTGGGAACCTTTTCCTACTTTTGCTTCTGTGTGTGTATTTTGATTGTTCTGTGTCTTCCCCGGTGCATCTTTCCTGCCTTCTTTCAACAATTCTCTCCCTCGTCCTCTCATTCAACTTACGATGTTACGTTCTGATGTGTATTTTCCGTCTGTCCTGGACCCTCTTTATCGCTCTGTGTGCTCTCCTCCCCCCAACTTTCAAGCGTTTTGGAAAGATATGTTCAAACCTCTCTTTTTTTCCCCCTCTGTCTCTCTGTCATGTTTCCTTTGTAAACGCATCACAATTGTTCGAGAAAACGTAGTCTCCGAAGCTTCATTCTTGCTTCTGACTCTCATCTTCTTACCTCATTCGCAGCCACCTCCGGAGATTATCGTCTCTATATCTCTTTCTATATCTGTCTTTCTCCCTCTGTCTGTGTTTTAGATGTTCAGATTTCCTGATTTTTCTCTCGGTCTATTTCTATCTCCTTGTTTCGACACGCTGCTCAGGAGTATATCCGTAGACAGCTGGAAGAGGAACAGAGGCAGTTAGAGATTCTCCAGCAGCAGCTACTACAGGAACAGGCATTACTGATGGTAACCATAGCCCTCCCACGTTCTACTACTGCTCCCCATCTGTGCTGTGTGGCCCCCCTATCCTCACTGCATGCACCTGAGTGGCAGTTGTACAGAGGAACTGACTGAGGGAATCCACAGTCTAAGTTACTCAACCTGTTCGCTACATATTTGAGGAGAAACAAGGAGCTGACAGCAATGGATCGCTTGTCTCGAAGGCTTGTGTTGAACTATTCAGATCACTCATTGCATGAAGTATACCATTTAGTTGGCTGGATCTCAAAGGATTCCCAGACAAATGGTTTCGTCAGCCCCAATCATGTTGGCCCACACAAAGTGAGAACATCCAAAAAGAAAATAGGACATTGTTATTTTGCACAGAGGGCTTCTCTCGGTGCCACAGTCTTCTCTAGGGCTACAGTTTTGTGTTTTTTTTTTTCTTGTGCGAGGAATCCACAGTATGTCTTTTAGTGTTTGTCCACTTTGAGATCCAACCCATGTCAACTCCAGAGGCCACAGCCGTGACCTAACGCACCAAAACCCAGGGATGTGTCTGAAAAATGGCGTCTTCCCCTTTCCTAAGTATTGTCGTCCTTCCTGCCTCCATCCCTCCTTCCCTCTCAGTACCTACCTTCCTTTCCCAAAGCCTCGTCTCCGGTCATTTCCTAGTCCCCTTCATCCATCATCAGCCTTAAGATCGTCATCATAATTGTGAAAAGTGTGTGTTCATGTTCCATGTACATGATTCCAGTTGTCAATATTTGTGTTTATCAGTTCTGTTTTGTCACATTTGTTAAAGCATGGCTCAAATCTGACATTAGAAACAGGCTTGTTAAACACATAGTATTTGCAAATACGCACAAAACAGAACCAGTGCAAATGACAGCTTCCCATGTCGTTATCCTGAAGCAGTACATTCCACATGTCTGGAAAGTTCTAGTAAATACTAAGAACTATTTGCAACTACTAACTTTCTCTCGCTGATCACTTATATATTGAAAATCCCGCTACAATTACTCGCCTGTTTTGGTGTTGATCTCTGTGTCTCTCATTACCTTCCCGTCCTCATCCTCTCTGCCCTCCTCTCATGGTCCCTCCTTTCTCTCCTCCTATATCCACCCTTGTTTCTTTCTGTTGTCCTTTCCCGTCTCTCATCTCTGTCCATCCTCCCGTACCCCCCTCTCCCTGTCTCCCTCCAGGAGTACAAACGTAAGCAGATAGAGGAGCAGAGGCAGGCGGAGCGGCTACAGAGGCAGCTCCAGCAGGAGAGAGCCTACCTGGTGTCTCTACAGCAGCAGCAGCAGCAGCAGCAGCAGCAGCAGCAGCAGCAGCAGCAGCAACAACAGCAGCAGCAGCAGCAGCAGCAGCAGGAGGGAAGGCAAGCAGAGAAGAAAGTGCTTTACCACTACAAAGACATCATCAATCCTAATGAAAAGCCTGCCTGGGCTAAAGAGGTAAGTCACAACATGCATGATATACAAAGACATGCATGCAGTTGAATATGTGATGAGATCACAGATGGGAAGATCATTTTATCTAGAGTGAGGAAATCTCTGAGTACACTAAATATATGCATGTAATGCTGATGATGCCGGTAATGTTTTGAAATGCTCCTGTTGTACATTAAACACACCCAGTGGCCTTCGTGTGTTGTTAATATCTAATTCAGCAGGTCTTACTAGAAGCAGCGTTCCTGTGGGAGACCTCGCTTTTTGAATCTGAATATTTGAGACTTACCGCTGCTGCTTCGATAATCCCGGTGTGATGTCTCCTTTGTGTGTGTTTGTTTTGTTGCTTACCCTCCTCTGACTCTGACTCCTAGGTCCTGAAGCAGCAGCATGTTCAGGGTAACTCGCCCCGCTCCCAACTACGACAACACCAGTCATTCAACCAACCGGCTTCCTCCCCTGGCTCTCACGGCCGACACAGAGCTCAGGCCCCTAGGCGAACCCCGTCCCATGGTGCCCAGCTCCTCCCCACCCACCTCCCCCATATCTGTATCTCAGTTGACCACGGAGAACCCCTAGATCCGGAGCTCAAGCAAGAGATAAGTCAGCAGGTCAGAGAGTTTAGGGCTCAGAAACTCCATCAGAGGGGCCGCAGCCCGGGGCCCAAACAGGAACACAGCCAGGCTCCTGGCCAAGGGCCAAGTAAAGGACTTAGTAAGAGTCAGAAAGAGCATTCTAGTCAATGGCCAGTCAGCCAGTCTAATCCAGTACCCAACCCTTATCATCTGGGGCCTAGCAATCAGAAAGAGAAGCCTAGAGACAGGCCTCTCTCGGCCCCCAGTCAGGCAGCCATCCAGGGGTTAATGTCTCCGGACCCACAGTTTAAGGCCCTTCAACCTCATCCTCAGTCCCCAGGACAGGTCTGGAGTTCCCAGTCTGGATCTCACTCTGTTTCCATCCCTGCGAACAATCTGGTTAGTGGCTGTTTGCGCAGCAGGTCGCACTCTCCTGCCTGTAGAATAGATGTAGATATAGAACTGGAGTATCAGGGAGGGTGCAGAAAAGAGATCAGGCCAGTTATCAGCCAAGACAACCTTATGGTGCCCTTGGACTGGGAGGTCACAAATGACCAAACTGACTTCTTATCTCGCTCCTTCCCTGGCAATGCTCACAACTCCGCCCTACCTAAATGCTGGAGCTCCTACTTACCTGCCTCCAAAAGTTGCAATCTTCTTCAAGTCCCTGATAACAATCTCTTCCTTTTACCTCCTTCTGATAGGGACAGAAGAGGTGGGAGTATGGGGAAGGTTGCAAGAAATAGCTCTATGTGTGACCTTAGTACTTCTGCCCCAGCAAACATACTGAGACAGGACTCAACTCGGGACAGACGAATGAGAAGTTGGTCCCCTAACCACTCTCTATCCTCTGGCACTTCTCCACAAATTTCCCCCTCGTCCTCAGGCTCGTGGTGTACCGGTACCTTTTCCCCTCAATTTTCTCCCGACGCCCATGTGTTGAACATACTCTGCAAATCTCCTCCAACCTACGATGCCCACACCCTCCAGCCCGACCAGGCCTTCTATCCCTTCTTGTCACCTGCACTTACCCCTCACTGCTCCCCATATGGCTCCCAGACACAGATCCATGCGATCTGTTGAGTGCTAGACCCTTGTACAAAGCACACATGTATAGGTACACACACACACACACACACACACACACACACACACACACACACACACACACACACACACACAGACAGACAAACACACATTTTCATACTTCTATCCTTGTGACTATATAATAAGGCATTCTCTAGGCCCAAATCCCAACCTTAACGATAACAACTACATGCTGAACTCCAGCCATTATCTCAATTTGTGTAACTTGTGTTGCCTTTAGTACTGGTTGATACAACATTAAGAGGTTGGTGCACACAGTTATTTTGTGTCTGCTTGATCTGTGGTGAATTGAAAATGTACTTAAATTAACAAAAGGATCAATTGCAATGGAATTATTACCAATCGAATCTTTAAGCATAAAAGCTGTAGTCCAAAACAATGTGCCTACCTAGTGACACATCAAAACATCTACTACCTCTTGACAAAAACCTAATCCTAAACTCAACCCTAAAGTCTTTTACATTACAATACATTTCATCTAGCTGACGCTTTTGTCCAAAGCGACTTACATGAAGTGCAAAAAATCATGAGGATACAACTCTAAACAATAAGAATCTTGCAAGTAGATTAGCTTCAAATAGGTGGAATCATTTTAAGTGCAGTCCAATAGCTTCAAATAGGCCAAACCAATGTAAGTGCAACATACAAAAAACGATAGAATAAAAACTCAACAATTACCTTCAAATAAGACAACCAAATTAAGTGATGCATACAGAAATAAGAATTATTATATAATTTCTTTATATTGGCCAAGGTGCTTTCGAAACAGGTGGGTTTTCAGTCTGCAAAAATCCCCAATCTCAAGGTCTAAAAGTCAAATTAGTCAAAAAGATAGAAGAACACACATGCATAACATTAAGGATCTGTCAATATGTATCTACATTTATCTCTACAGATTGTGTGCATTTTATTCTTAACCTACATTATATTACATATATATATGTATATTGTTTTTATTATTGAAAATATTCTCTTCTGGGACTGAGATCCAGAGGGGAGTTGCCGATATTCAGGGACAGTTTATCACCCTGAACCATAGATATCTTAGTTAACCACAGCCCAGCCCCAACCCCCCACTCTGCTAGCCACCCTGTCACCCTTATAACCAAATGCCCCACAAAGCACCATGGCAAGCCCGCTCTTAGCCATATTGCTGTCGATGTCATCGGGGAAAGCCACCCATCCCAACTTCTTTTTAGGTCAGTCAACCAGTCAATCTAATCCCGGTTTGGTGACGGGTGCTGGCCAAGTGGTGGTGGGATCCTTCTAACAAACCTGGATCCTCAGAGGATGCCCTCTGTCCTCCAGCTGCTCTTCTTCCTAATCTTTTTCTGTGTCCTTTCTTAGTGTAGATGCGGCAGTGGCCACTATTAACTTCTCCTAATGCTCCGTTTTAACATCTTAGAAACTCTGCCATAGTAGAAAGAGCTTTTGGGTGGAAAGGCTGAAGATAAACCCAAACACTTTATACACACACAGAATAAAGGTTTAATCAGCACTACCCAGAAGCTTTTTCTCCCGTCAACGATCTTCTAATAGCAATCTCTCTGTTTTTTGAAGGTCAGTTGATGTGCGCATACTGCCTCCACAGATTAAACTCGACTTGGATCACAGCAGTGCTTCTCCCAAAGCACCGAATATTTCTTTTCCTTTGGTTCTTTGTATTTAGATACTATTTGTCTACAATTATTTCCTTCATCAGTAGTTGCCTTTCATCCCAAGTGAACAACTAACAAAGGATCTGAGACGTTTTCTGCCACAATATATATCACAGTTGCCTCACTGTAGTTGACTCCCTAGCAGGCAACTAACAGAGATTTGAGGAATGACACAGTATTGCATAGTTGTTCTGACCCAGGTCATAATTTTGAATAATCCTACTAGATTATGAGCTCATGTGGAATTACAGAAAGCCTCCAAAGGGGATAGTTCTCATTGCACACGGATGTTTACCTGGGGGGCTATTGACACTATGCCATGCTGAGCTATGACTCAACCCTCCACCAACCGTTGAGCAGATTGTTTAGCGTGGAAAAGTGTGATTTGGGCAACTGATAGCACTCCTCAGAGCCTTCTCTCACTGCACATCAGATAATCTGATAATCTGATTACACTGGCAAGAGGAGCTTTCTGCCTTCCTCACTCAAAGATATTCGGTGCTTGTTGGCGTTGACGCTCACGCGCACTCCCACAAGTCGGTGGGAACAGTCACTCAAGCTCTTATGTACATAGAAATCAAACATGTTTTATTTTTTTTTATGCGCGTACACACTACCTTCGCACATACTCAAATCTATGACTTTGGTTTAAATGTGATGTTTGCTTAAAAGAAGATTAGGGATAATTCTTGACCTTTCCCCACAGCCATCAGACACTCTTACTGCTCAACTGTGTGTGGGACATGGAGACACACTTACACAACTATTAGATTTGGGGAACTGACGCGAGGTGGTTGAAAATAATTAAACAAAAACCATGTTTCATGGTTTCCATGTTGGCTCCAAGAAGCGGCCTGATTAGACTCCAGATCTTTGACAGTTTCTGTGGAAGTTTGGATTTGTTCCAACTATGTAATGCGACAGAGCGAGACAAAGAGCCGTTATGCACGTAAAAACTGGTTTAGAAATAGAAACACAGCGTGGTGTCAAGATTGTCTGGTGGCTTGTAGGCGTGCATGTGGGGCGATACCGACAATGGGTCAACCGTGGTGATTGGTTGTGCTTGGCTGTGAGTGACAGTGGTATGTGACCCATCCCAGGTGGAGGAGCGATCTAAGCTGAACAGACAGAGCTCCCCAGCGCTGCAGCACAAAGTGTCCAACCGCATCTCCGACCCCTCCCTCCCTCCCCGCTCGGAGTCCTTCAGCAGCGGGGGCATGCAGCCCGCCCGCACCCCACCCATCCACCGCTCCATCGAACCACAGGTGTGTGTGTGTGTGTGTGTGTGTGTGTACGTGTGTACATAAAAGGAGCCGTGGGAATGTATGGTGTGTTTCTTGGTGAACTGTTCATCCAAACAAATAATCATAAATCTCTGCGCTCCTCGTAAAACCGTCTTTAAAAGTTCATGCCTCCATATGAATCAATCTTTCTCTTTCAGTTCTCTGTCTCCCTCCTTACTGTCTTTTTTTCTATCTCTATTTGTCTACATCTCGATGCCTACTCTGCCATTGTATTACCCTACAATTCTTCGGTTTGAGCTTTTCATCCATCCGACGCGTTCCCCTTCATTCGTCCTCGTCTCTCTCCCTCCTACAGATGGCTCACCTGGTTCCAGTAAAGACCCACTCCGGCTCCATGTCTGGTTCTCAG
This sequence comes from Bovichtus variegatus, assembly GCA_943593645.1. NCBI lineage: Eukaryota > Metazoa > Chordata > Actinopteri > Perciformes > Bovichtidae > Bovichtus > Bovichtus variegatus. The sequence goes on from CALSCE010010956.1 coordinate 14,535,573, forward strand.
TCTCTGCAGGACCAGACGGGCTCAGCTCTGAGTGAAGGCGTCAGCATGGGCTCCCCGAGGCCCGAGATGCCCCGCCAGAACTCGGACCCCACTTCTGACACCCCCGGACCCCCACAGCGCATCACAGGCAGGGAGGAACGGGACAGGGACAGGGACAGGGACAGGGACAGGGACAGGGACAGGGATCGGGACAGAACCGCCTGGCTGAGAGAGGAGGACATCCCACCCAAGGTCAGAGAGCTACACTAAGAAAAGAAGGCTGACAAATCACTAAGTGGTATTATTTTAGATCTATTTATGTGTTGAATTTTGTATCAAGTAGTATAATTATTAGTTTTAGTTTTTTTTCTAAACCTTTTATTAAAATTTTTTATTTTTTTTAAATGGCTCAAGATAAAACACAAATCTCATCATGCCAATCATATTCCGACGCTGATGATTCCTTCTTTGTTTGGTAACAAAGTGGCTGACGTGCAGTCCGAGTTCACACACACGCTGTTGCCCTCTCTAGTCAAGTGAGGTAACTGAACTGATGCTGCAACCACAGCAAATAGCACAGTTTTGCAACGGTTTAATCCGGCTTCTGGGGAACTTGAAGAGAGCTGCTGGAATTAAACTGTTGACTTCGATACAAGGAAACACAAACAAGAGGCGAAATGCGTCACGTGCGCCACACTGGCTTCATTTTAATTGGGCTGTGTTGGCATTGTCAACCAGGACAGGTGTAACACGAAAAGCTGATCAACCTTGCTGCACCTGTTTCACCATACATGGATTTATTAACAATATAATTATCAAAAAACATTCTGGATACAACCGTTGAACTCCTTGCTAGGGGATTAAAAGCAAAGCTGTATCGACAATAGTGACATTCTGTTCGTGTGTATTTGTGTGTGTCCAGGTCCCTCAAAGGACCACTTCCATCTCCCCAGCCTTGGTCAGGAAGAACTCCCCTAATGGAGCAGTGAGTCTGGGCCCACGCACGGGTTCTCAACTCATACGGGCCAGGTAAAGCTCATATTATCACATCGTCCACATCTGAAGTCACCTTTATAGTCCAGATCATCCTTTAACCCAGCGGTTTCATGACAAGACAATTTTTCTACGGACCGTATAACAAAACACACAATAAAGTGCAAAACATATCATTTAATTACATATATAATGTAAAAGTAATTATTCCATTCTATATTATGCACTTTGTTTATATTATTATTACATTGTAATATGTATAATATAATACATAAAAATGTTTACAATAAATATTACGAAAAAAGAAAAAAATGTTTTATTCTTTCTGTGCGGCCCGGTACTGGCCCGCGGCCCGGTGGTTGGGGACCCCTGCTTTAACCCACCTCTTAACACACTTGTGCAGACAGATTTGATGGAAGATTTTTTATTTTTTTTTACCTATAATAATTGTCTTGTGTTATTCTAGGGATTTTTAATCCTTCTATTTTTTTTATTGTATATCTTAAAACACAGTTTAATGTTATTAAAGAAAGTGCTGCTGCGTAGACTTTTACTGCTGTAGCTGTCATTCGACATCGTCGAGCAGAAGCTGTTTGCAGAAATTCCATCATACTGTGTCGACTCTGTTTTTACAATGCAGGAGTTGCCTAATATTATCTTAATTATATACACACCTAGCTTCTAATTCTACAATGCACGCATCTGTTTTATATAAGATGCTGAATTATTTTAAAGAGCTGAAATGAGTGAAAATGTTTTCCATCTGTTTCAGTAACCCAGACCTGCGGCGGTCAGAGCTCTCTCTGGACGCCATGCTGCAAAGAACTTCCTCCAACTCGTCATCCTCCTCCTCCCCTTCGTCTCAGGGAGGCTCCGCCGAGAGGAGAGGTGCGAGAACTTAGACGTATGCACATGCACTGAAATAAAAACGGAAATGCACACGCATACGCTGACACGTTTGCATGCAAACAATTTAAAAACCCGTGCATGCACTTGCTCTTGTATACATGCAAATGCAGACACAGAAACACAGAAACATCCACATACACTCACAGGGCTTCAGCGAGTTTCAGAGGCTATCAGCGGGACAATGTCAGTCGCAGTTCTGCTCTGATCAACCTGTCTGATGTGCCCTGTTACTCTCAGCCTCCGGAGAGATAGAAGAGAGGAAATGAGAGAGGGAGATAGAGAAAAGCGTACAGGGATGTGTCAAACAACAGGCCAGAGGGATATCTAAGATATGCATGGATCTCCCCTTGACAAACACATGGCAGAGGGAGAGGTTGAAGTATGGTAGGATCGGTTTTCCTTCATGTTTGTTGGATGTTATTTTGCAATGGGGGTTGGCAGTAAACATGGCAGAATTGTAAAGAAAAAAAAAATTTTTAAAAATGAGACGGACAGTATCAAGATAGGGTGAGAAAAATACGAAATGGCTTTAAAAATATTTGGTGACTGGCTTTCACAAGCACAAGCAGACTGTGTCACAGCGTAATGGCAGATAGGACAGTATAAATTTGACATTGAATTTTTTTGAAGTGAAATCTGTCAGATTTTTTAATTCACATCTTTTTTTGGATGCTGATTAAACATTTTTTGGTGTATGAAGGTCAAATGTGTAATTACTTCCTTGTTCTGATAGGTCAAGCCAAGCAGGAAGGATCCCCTCCAGGAGCCAATCAGGAGGCAAAGCCCAAACAGGAGGAGGGCCGTGAATCAGCCAGACCCAGCAGACCTGCAGTGAGTCGAACGACAGACACACACATTCACTTTCTGTCGCGCGCAATCCCCTCTCTGGGAATCTTCTACAGGCCTCTTCTCCTTTTTTTTTTTTCTTCTGCTATTCATCCAGTTCTTTCTTTCTCTGCCTCCCTCTCTTTGTCCTTTTTATTCTTCAGAGCTATAAGAAAGCCATAGATGAGGTTAGTGACACTTGAGTCCCCGACCACCCCCCCCTTTTTTATTTATTTTTTTATCCCGGTTTTCCTTTGCCTCGATATTTAAAGCCCCTCCCTTCCCCCTGGCATGGTGGAGTTAGTTGGTTTCACAAGAAGATGACGCTTTCTTTCTTTTCAATAAAAAAAAAAATGGCAGCGTGTAATGGCAACGGCAGTGCACGCGTCCTCCTACACACATACGTCAGAGAGTGTATGTGGACGCGTGCTTGTGCGAGTTTGCGTGTATGCATGTGTGTGCAAGGGTTGTGTGTAACCTGAACTGCCAAGCACCTGAATTCTCTGAATCTCTTTCCCTGTTTCTCTGATGTCACGGTTACTGGTCAGGAGGAGCTGGTAAGCCCACCGTGTATGACGGTCCTCCACCCCGTCTGCATGATTTGGTCTGATCCATTGGCTGGGTTGAATGGGGAGTTACGGGAGGGGGAGGAACCACGGGCCAGTTGGCATGGGGGTGATTGGTAGAGTGGGTGTAGATTGATGCTGCACTCCAGTAGTACATGAAGCCTGATTATCTGTCTCTCTCTTTCCTCGTATGACCCGTCTTCACATAGTGGAAATATTGCTCGTGAGCGAACAAAAGTGCTGATCTGTGATCACTTCTTGTGACACAAAATTGAAATGTTAGCCTGGAAAAAAAAAAAAACGTGTATCTCAGATTAGCACTCTTTGTTGCTGGTCACCCATGTTTACAGGCCCGGATGTTTTAGTGACAACAAATCAGGTGTCCTCTCGTCCTCTTTGCCCCTTCTCTGCTGCCCTCGTCTTTGTATGTGGTTTGGTCTCTCACTCCTCGGCTTCTTCTGAGGCTGATGATACAGAACTGATGAACTGACTTTTTCTCTCTCTCCTCTCCTCTCCTGTTCCTCTCTGTAGGACCTAAGTGCATTGGCTAAGGAACTCAGAGAATTGAGGGTAGAGGAGGGCACCAGACCTCCAGTCAAGGTACAATTTATACATTTCTAGTGGTGATGATGATGAGTAGTTAGATATTTTTATTTGTATTGTAGTCTTGACCTACACTAGAAATTGTTGAGAGTAAAAAAAAAACAATAAAGCTAAAGATTATTTCCATTGTGGTCCTCATTATAAGGGGAAAGGGTAAGATGACAGATCTTAATGTCAGGTTAAAAAAAAAAATAATACATTTAAAAAACACAGAAAACCGTAGCCTTAAGATATTTTTTTTATATAAGTATGTACAATCTATAGTAGAACTGTAATACAGAAGTTGGAAAACAGTCATTTCTTACAACTTCGTAAGTGGGACCTTACTTAAAGATGCCCTGTGGAGTTCTTGTAAACAAACAAAGTTATGTTTGAATTCAATATTTCCCACAAAGACACATAATATGTATTGCTGAGCTCAAAAAAACCCAAATCTGTCTAATGCATTTCCCTTCTCATAAAACATAAATATCTGCAAAATAGCGCAAAATCCGCAGTCAGGAATGTGGAAAGTGTTTCCCGCTGATTGATTTCTTTCGTTTTTGACCAACTCTCTCTATTTTGTTTTTACTTCTTGCGCTCTGATGAAGGTGACCGACTACTCGTCCTCTAGTGAAGACTCCGAGAGCAGCGATGACGACGGGGAGACAGTGGGGCATGATGGGACTGTTGCTGTCAGCGACATCCCCCGCATCATGTAAGTTGTCCCCTCAGTTTTAGTTGTTTTACCTCTCTCTGTTTTGTTTTTTTTTCCCCTCTAAGCTGGACTTGTCAGTATTCATTTGTGTTGAGATCTGCATGTCTTTGGAATATACACCATGCCAGCGGCTTGTCAGTAAAGCTTTGGCGGAATTGCTTTGTAAATAATCGGGTCTGTGCGTGTGTTCTCGGCGTGTGTGTGTGTGTGTTGCAGGCCAGCAGTGCAGGGCAGCAGTGAGTCGTATGGAGGGCTGACAGAAGGCTCTCTGGGAGATGCCTACAATAGCTCCAAGGACGGCACTCTCGTGATGAGAGAGGTGATGAATGTGCACGCAAGCCACATGGATTTAGAGAGAAAATGCTGTTTTTGTGTCTATATTATGTCTGTTCTCGTTCTGCTTCTTAACTTCTTTTGTCCCCTCAATCTAAACATTACATCTCCTCTTTCCTTTGTTTCTCAACTCTTTTTTTCCCCCCCTTGTCTCTCAGGCAGAGGAGAGGCGGAGAGGTGGCCACACTGAGAGCAATGGGTTCGGGAATCACAGTAACAATGGTAACCTCCCGGACCTGGTGCAGCAGAGCAACTCTCCCTCTGCCACACCCACCTCAGCCCTGCAGGAACTGGGCGACATGGCTGAGGTCAGACACACACACACACACACACGCGCATGTGTTGCTCTAGTGTGGAATATGAAACAAAAAGTTCAAATTGACGCAATAAGTCTTAAAATGATTGAAGGATTTGTGATTAAAATGAGTTTGAATAACATTTCATGTTTGATATCTGGCTTTAAACAAGTCTAGCACTTGTCAGATAAAAGTTTTCTCCACATCATTGCATTTTCATATCTTGTCAGAAACAGAGATGTCATCATATCCTTGGTGTACATTGAAGAAACCCTGGGTACTGTGTTAATGCAGGCGGCTGTAAATGATGTTTTCCGTCTTACAGTTTGGTCTGGGCGGATCCAAAGCGTCCTTCACCCCATTTGTTGATCCACGTGTGTATCAAACCTCCCCCAGTGAAAACGACGACGAGAACTCAGCGGAAGGTAAGCATTTTGCACATTTGACATATTCAAGCTTTTTTCAGCCAACAGCCAATTTTTTTTGCCAGCACAGATGTCCAAAAATATCAAACCAGCTATACCTCTCTCTGTCTCTTCATATTTCCTTCCTTCTGTGCTCTCCCAGCCATGTTTGCTAATGAGCTGCTGAGGCAGGAGCAGGCCAGACTCAACGAAGCCAGAAAGATCTCTGTGGTTAACGTGAACCCCACCAACATCAGACCCCACAGTGACACGCCGGAGATCCGCAAATACAAGAAACGCTTCAACTCTGAGATCCTGTGTGCTGCACTCTGGGGTAGGAGGAGACATCCCTCACCTTTCTCACAAAACTAGAACGTTTGAACTCTCCCGAATGTCATTCTGTGTCTCTGACTCGGACTGCGTGCCTGTGTTCAGGTGTGAACCTGCTGGTGGGGACGGAGAATGGTCTCATGCTGCTTGACCGAAGTGGGCAGGGAAAAGTCTATAACCTGATCACCAGACGGCGCTTCCTGCAGATGGATGTGCTGGAGGGGCTCAATGTTCTCGTCACCATATCTGGTAGGTCTGACATGGATGCACTCTTCCACCAGTATATTCCAACGCAGATTGTGGCTCGTATCATATTTGTAATGGGTACATACATCATTCAGATACTTTGGTTTGGTAGCCTGTGTGTTTTAGACATCGATAGCATGTCTTTCGTCCGTCAAAAATGTGCACCATGACATGACATACATTTGGTAAATGGTTGCAAAGGTAAAAAGCAAAAAAAGGTAATATTTAGACTCAAATCCAAGTTATCTAGTTCAGTCACAATGGTCTGGTGATCTGCCATTGTGTGCTGTTTACAGCTGAATAGTGCTTTTTTTAAAATCATTATATTTGAGGTTTTTAGGACTTCATTCCTGTAAATTTGATCTCATTTCTCTTCCTCCATTCGTCCCTCCTCTCTCAGGGAAAAAGAATAAGTTGCGTGTCTACTACCTGTCCTGGCTGAGGAACCGAATATTACACAATGACCCGGAAGTAGAGAAGAAGCAGGGTTGGATTACAGTTGGCGAACTGGAGGGCTGTGTGCATTATAAAGTTGGTAAGGATCTGTGTGTGTGTGTGTGTGTGTGTATCTCATTGATGAATACATTCATTTGAATGACACATGCCAAAGCTTATTTTATTCTGACTTTGCCTGAGCTAAAGTTTTCATTGAATAGAAACAAACCCCCAACCAGCTAAAAAAGGAGAATGAGTAAATATTTTATAGTCAGGTGACATGTGTGCTATGCAGCTACAGTATTAACACAAATATTCTAAAAAAAAAGTTCAATATTATACAGGAGGCTGTAAAACTGCAGAATAAAGTGGCTTTGGAAACAGTTTTTTAATTGTTTAACTGCATTATACCTTCCAGTTACTCAGATTTGATGCTTTACAGCTTTAAATATGGACTTTTATTCATTTCATATTTATTATTGACTAGAATTATATTCTGGTTATACTCCCCCAAGGACTTTTCCTAGCTCTTGCCTTTCATATACAGTATATATATATATTGTTTTAACATCAAATGCATTATATGTATACCAGTAAGGATATTGAGGACAGGGCATATGATAACTGCTGTGCTCATTTTGAGAAACAAGGGATGTTATATGTATCACTTTATTTTGAATAAATATAATCAAGTGTACATCATGTGCATCGGGTCAGATCGGGTCAGATTGCCAAAGTAGAAAAAGTTCCGCTGTTCGTGTTTTTCACTGAGTAAGTGTCCATGTCCTCATTCCAGTCAAATATGAGAGGATTAAGTTCCTGGTGATTGCTCTGAAGAACTCTGTGGAAATCTATGCCTGGGCTCCCAAACCCTACCACAAGTTCATGGCCTTTAAGGTATGCAAGCACAAACATGCGCATACTTGGCACACATTAACACTCACAAAGATAAACACTATGCGCTGCATATGTGTAGCTGCAGACTGAATATACTGTATATTGCATGACGACAGGCCCGGCGTCTCACAATGTCCTACTGTTTCTTCTCCTTCGCCTATCTGTTTCTCTTTCCTGCTCTTTCAGTCGTTCACTGAGTTGCAGCACCGTCCCCAGCTGGTCGACCTGACGGTGGAGGAAGGTCAGAGGTTAAAGGTCATCTACGGCTCCAGTGTGGGCTTCCATGTCATCGACGTGGATTCGGGCAACCCTTACGACATCTACATCCCCTCGCATGTAAGTGCCAGGCTGTGGTGGTTTAGGCGTGTATCTTTAAAAAAAAAAAAAATAAAAATCTTCAATGAACTTGTTCTCGCAGATGGCTCGAGAGGGACGGCAGTATTTCTTCTTCCTCCTCTATTACCTGCCGATCTCCTCCTGTGCCAAGGTCAACAGTGACTCACGCATTGTCTCTCGGGGATTGGCATCAAGGAATGCAATGTCTGTGTCTTGACAAATTACCTCCTTGATTGATTTACTGTTTCGCGAGTAAAAGATTGATGGGCGTTTGACCTCATTTATCAAATACCTTTTTTAAGATTGCCAAATATGGCGCACTGGGCTCGCACCGGCTACGCTCAGGACGCGGAATGTAGCTCAAATGACTGAAGCACTAGACATTTAAGAAGTAGTAGCCGCTACAAAACGTCCTGTTGCAACAAAGTCATCCAAAAACAACATTGTTGTTAAGAAGTCAGCAATATTCTTTCATTTTTTCTACCACTTTTTCCCCCGTGGCAGCTTGCAGTCAGTTCTAAATTCTAGTCACTGAATCACTCATCGAGGGTGGGTACGCCATCAGTAGTTGTCCGCGCGAGTGCTTGAATACAAATCCGTTTGTGGTGCTTGCATGCAGATTACTTTGTTCCGTGGTGGCTTCTCTAATTGCTCGCTCTTACCCGAATCAAGTTCCGCCACATTCTTGATTTAGTTGCAGTGTTTCAATAAATATACGCCGTCGAGTGCAGATGTGAGGACACGCAATTGTAGCCCGTGTTCAATCGAGTGCATGCTTGGCCGTGAGTGCGCCACAAGACTTTTTATTAAAGAGTATTCCCCTTGAGGTGATTTTTCTTTTATGATTTTTGCCTTTTTAATCCATGCTTCCTCTCTCTCTCTCTCTCTCTCTCTCTCTCCTTCCCCGACAACTTCTCCTCTCTCCAGTGTGCCAAACAGATGAAGGTGACATCCTGCCATCCACCCTTTAGACTAGATCAATAGATCTTTAGTGAAAAAAATTAAAAAATAAATAAAAAACATAGCGGAGGCACAGAAGTGCTACATGTGTCTATGTGCAGTACATTTCATTAGAGTAGAGATTAATGGATCATTTAGCTAGAAACAGGTTGCATGGATAAATTCGTC
>CALSCE010010956.1:14547049-14569540 GCA_943593645.1 Bovichtus variegatus
TCTCTCTCTGTCTCTCTCTCTCTCTTGCTCTCTCGCTCTCTCTGCAGGTATTCTTTGCATCGGTGCGTTCGGGAGGTAGCAGCCAAGTCTTCTTCATGACCCTCAACAGAAACTCTATGATGAACTGGTGATGGCTCCCCACTGTCCGCTCTGCCTCACTCTCCCATCGGCCTGCCCGGCGACCCGTTGGCCCACGGCACATCTCACAAATGAACCACATTGACCGAGAGGCCACAGTGAACTCTTTAAACACTGGAGAGACTAGAATCTCACAGAGAGAAGAAAAGAAAAAAAAAAATGATCGTAGAGAAAAACAACAAAGACCTGTTCTAAATGAAGAGACACGTTACCCTAGATTATGTCGGGTCATGCAGAAGCCATCGTTACTCAACTGACTGGCAAACTGGTGCCACTGACTTTCCAAATATTCTCTTCCTCTGTCTCCGTCTGTAACTCTTTTCCCTTGTTGTCTGTCTCTCTCTTCAAACGGACCAGTTCATTCAAGTGATCAACAGCTGTAGACATACACTTTACACCTGCCTCCTTCTGTCTAGCCTCTGCTTCCCTTTGTCCCTCCTTCTTAATACTCCTCCCGGGTAGACCCAGTCATCACTTTTTCAATCCTTTGACACCCACGTCCTCCATTTTCCCCACTTCCTATCAGCCTTTTTTTTGGGCTCATTCCTGGAGAACTTACACCTCAGAGGTCGCAGGAATAGATGAATAGATTTAATATAAATTCAAATATATACTGAATATGACAGCGTGTGCATTGAGGGCAGCCGAGGGATGACAAATCTACTCTGGATGTCGGCAGTGAAAGCGGACAGCATGATTGATTTTCTTACTCCTTTGTCACTCCCCTCCTCCTCCTCCTCTTCCTCCTCCTCCTCCTCCTCCTCCTCCTCCTCCTCCACTCCCTCCTCTCGCCATCTTTTCAGGCCATGAGTAAACTGAATTGTAATTTAGTGTTCGATCGTGTTTCGCTGACAGAGATGCGGTGAGACAATCTGCTGTCATAGGCGGGTGGTCCCAGTATGCAAAGATGATGTCTGTGTCCCTTTAAAATGAAATCGCTGGTCCATCCTGTATTCCTCTTTTTCCCTCCTCCTGTCCATCATCACCACTCTCATCTCCCTGTTTTCCCCTCTTACGTCTTTAAACTCTAAAGGTGCTGCATCAAAAATACTGTAATATTAAATGAACAATGAGAGCGTCATTCTGTTCATTTTCTTTTCTTTTTTTTCCCTTCAGTTCTTTTTTTCTGTGGCTGAGTCTGTCAGTCTTTGAAGCGTGATTAAATGTACAGCACATCTGTGTTTCTGAAATCAGGAGTGTATGTTGCCGTGTGTGCGAGTGCGTGCGTAAGTGTGTGTGGGCGTTTGACTTGATGTCGAAATGAGTCCCATTCAAATGAAGTTTGAATCAAAGTGGGACATTGAAATCAATGGCCAGAAAAATTATCTGAAGTTTCTGTGCGTGAACTTTTGCCTGAATGCGATCAAAGCAACATTGTGTGTGTTTACATGCAGATTTAAAATATTATCTTCTTAGTATGAAGTTTATGAGTTGGTGTGTCTGAACACCAAGCATTTAAAGATAGGCAATATTGTGGATGATTTTTTATTTTTTTTTGGAGTGTTTTTCTGTTCCCTTTAACGCAGTATTGTTTTGGCTATTCACAAATACAGCCATGCTGCTGTAGGGAATATGAAGATGCTTATCCTGAATACAACCTCGTCAGGATTTGAGCTACAATCCCGAATACTGTGTGCATGTGAAAGATCTCGTTGTTGAAAGCTGTGGTGTCCTTTTAAATCATGCTCTTCCCTGATTGGTTCTTCGGATTTTTGGCTCCTACCAGTTTGTACAGTGCCTAGCATGATGTAAGCAAAACAAAAATGGAGGCCAAAAGATTATCGCTCACGTTCTAACTAATAATTTTATTGCCTATTTTATTACGGTTAATTTACACTGGGTTTTTTTTGTGTTATTGGCTAACTTTAACACATTGCTGATGTTATTTGTCTCTTCTAATGGAGATGTACATTAACAAATGTAAGACTTGATTTATTCTTTGAAAGGAGTAACTGAATATGGTACGATAAAACCATGTCATTTCTTTCTAAATTCTTAGCACAGTCAATCATTAATACATACTGTTTTACATTTATAACACTATTGAGGGTGGGCTAGTTCATGCCCACCCGTCCACAATGGAGAGCACTGTCTTTTTTCCCCCTGGTGGATACACTGTGTACTACTTACAAACGTAAGGACACAGAAACTCGACTCATTCCCCAATTGCGTAATGATCATTTGAATCAAGTTGCTTCTGTTAAATAATTTTTTTAAATGATATTATATTTCCAAGGACTTTTTACATATCCACACAGTAGCTGTTCCTGTGCAGCTGCAAGTTAGGTTCACCAAAACTCTGTTAGGGGTAGCAGGCTAACATTTTAGCAATAAAGAGCCGAGCTGAAGAAAAAACCACCGTCTTCCCTGTGTGTGCACGCATGCATCTGTGTGTATGATTAATAAGCAAGCGTGAATGGGACATTACAGCTATGTTTGTCCATCACTCTTCCCATTGGAAAAGGCTGACTGTCATTACACTGAGGACTCTCCTTTCAAAGACGAAACCACTGTATTCTTTATTCTGTTTATTTCTTGTTTTCTTTATTTTTGAAAGAGCATTACTAATGTCCTGTTTGGGGATGTATTTGTTTTGTAAAAGAGATGCTGTATGAGATAAATAAATTAAACTAGAGCATTATGCTTCTGTATTTTATTTTATTTTTTGGCTGTGTTTGTGAGAGTGTCTGTCTTTTTTGCAAGTTTGCACATTTGTATCAGCCTGACCCTCAGACTTTGTCCATCCCTCAAGTATATCATTAACTGTGAATGTGTGAGTGTGTGTGTGAGTGTGTGTGAGAATAGTGTACAGGTGTCAATATAACTGTCAAATAATCCACGTTTTTGAATCGGAGCAGTAACGTGCTATTTGGCAGCAATTTTGTATTCCATTATTAATTGCAATATACGGTATATCATTGTCCATAATGTACCAGTATGAAACACCACACATAACAGCCTGACACCAATGTTTTCCAAAAATTGCATCCATGCTATCTCACTGTTTGGTCACTGTTATTATCATTTTATAGCTTCCCTCCAATAGCAATGTGTGTTTGTGTATGGAAGATGAATAAGACCACTGCTTCATTTATACGTAAGACTTCTGTCAGCACTGTAGATCTGTGTGTGTGTGTGTGTATCCATGTGTATGTGTGCACGCATGTGTTTGTCGATTAGTGAGTGGACACAGCGTGATTGAGCATGCAGCTTTCATTGATCATTACCAACCTGGCTGACACTCTGGACCCATCATGGAGTCGGGAAAGGTAAGACTATTCTTGGCTAATACATTCTTCCCCCGTATTTCATAAAATGTTTAAATATTCAACCTCTTCACTCAATATCATGTAAGCGACGGTTGCAAACGGGCAGGTGGTCTCATTATATTGCTGACATATGAAGCTTTAGGCACTCGGAAGGTTACTTTACTACTGGCTCCTTATGCGGTGTGTTCAGTGTCATTTAGGAGATTGTCGTGATTAATACTTATGTGTCAGATCAAACGCATCTAAAGCACATGCAACATGTTTAATTGAAGCATTCTTATGTAACTTCTGTACGTAAGCAGCCTTGTGATTGTCAGAAATAGTTAATAAATAAGGGATAAACGTGTCGATAGTGTGGATGAAGTCCTTATTTTCTGCATATCTGTGTGTACTTTTATTTTTGACCGTCTTCCAGTGACCCGTGTTCTTGCTTGTGTGCATGTGCATGTTAGATTGTGTGTTTGTTTGTGCATTCATGTGTGTGTGTCCTTATCTAAACGATTGCCTTTCACTCCTGCAGCAGCTAACGGGTACATTGGCCCTGGCTGTTTTTACAGCTGCTCTGGGGTCCCTGCAGTATGGCTACAGTCTTGGAGTCATCAACGCACCGCAGAAGGTAGGCTCCACTTCAACACAGGCTTAGCTCCTTTACTGGACCATCTAATTGCCTCAGCACAATGATATTTGCATGCAAATCAGCCAGTACGAATAAGCTTACTCCACCCTATGGCCATTTCCCATTAAAGACGAGTGTAAGTTCACTGTATACACTTTTCTAAGGAACAGACTTACCTTTTCTCAGTGTCTTGAGAAACAACTTTTCTCCAAACTTTTTCTTGCGTGGCCGTCCGAGAATTGTTTGGATCAGCTGTCTGAAATTCTCTGGCCTCTAATAAGCAGGACTTTGAGTGCCTCCACCAAACACGTCTTGTGGAGCGGCGGACCATTCAGAATGTAATCCTCCAATTCCATTCTATTCAGATGGCATTGTACTTTTTCTCTGCCCCTGCAGTGCCATCTAGCGGTACAACTAAATTGTATGGCGGTAAAGTGTTGAATCTTGAATTTCACATGTTATTGGCCCCACGGTGGATTACATCTCGGACTGTGTGGAGGAACTATGAAATGGAAGATCTGGCAGACAAGAGACAGCTTGTTGACAGCCATTTTTGTCCTAGCATCGATCATTTAAGCTTAGACCTCGTGTGCATATCTTTCAGGAAAGAGAGCATACAGCAGATCCAACAGTGACGTTCGACAGCCATCGCAGTCGCATCTGCCAGTGATGATATTCCTGCTTTTGTTTTTCTTTATAGTTCAAAGGTTGTGATCTTGTTAGTAGAAATAAGGTCCCCCATGCCCCTTCGGGGCCTCCATTTTGAAATGACTTTATATTTTCATATCAACTTTGGTTTCCTGCCAACATTCAGAGCTGTGTGTAAGGATGAACTTCTATCTTTAGTTGTTATACAGATAGACATTTGTTTTATGACTTCTTCTCTGGACTTTCCCCAATCTTGCCTTGTTTTTCTCCTGCTGCCCTTGCTGAAAAAGCTGCCTAAATAAATGAAGTTCTGTATGTATGAACCCATTTATTAAAACAAGGTGCTGGGGGTGTTGCATCAATGTACACCACCTGAGTTTTGGAGGGGTTGATGTTGAGACTTATTTGCTTGGCAAATATGTCCAGCTTTTTTGTCCTTTCTTGTATGTTGTGGTAGTTGGTGGCCATATAGAGCAAGGGGTCATAGGTCCCTCCTGAATGGTGGAGTATGTGCATGGAAATTTCAGCAGGCTAAGGCAACTGGATGATTGGGTATGCGAAATAGACGTTATGTAAGGTCGACGGTATACTCAAAAAGAAGTTAAATTTAGCCTTAGCCTGCTGTCGGATACTATGAAAACACCAGCAAACTCATTGCGACCCCTGGTCCGCTCATATAATGGTGTCCTGCTAGACGACCTTGTAAGGCACCTCAGAGATAGGCAAAGGTCCTGAAATATACCACGGAGGCATGAGTGGAGGGGTATTCAGTTGGTTGCAATCTAGATGCTAGACTACGCTAGATGCTGCAATCTTCTCTAGTAAAACGTAATGTTCCATTATGAATGTCACTACTAGGCATATTTACAAAGGTCATTTTACCAGAATGGATCCATGTTTGTATGTGTGTGTGCATATTCTGTGTCTGCCTTTTGATCTGTCTCTGTGTGTGCAGCTGTGATTATACCTCTTGATGATCCATAAACATATCCGTGTCATAGGTCATTGAAAAGTATTATGGCCGGTCACTGGGGGTGTGGTCAGAGAAGGCCACTGTCCTGTCAGAAAACAGCACAGAAGAAGAAGAGTTCTCAGAGGCGGCACGACACCCTGCCGTGGTCATGTATTGGTCATTGTCGGTGGCAATCTTCTCCATTGGAGGCATGTTATCCTCCTTCCTGGTGGGATTTGTGGGAGACCTGAGAGGGAGGTGAGAAAGGAAGGATAAAACAATATGGACACACTGAATGAAAGGATTAAAAATGGTGGAAAAAGGGGTAAATTATGAAGTATGGAGAATGATGAGAGTAATGAGAGGAGAGATGGAGGCAAAGGTAAGCTTGAAAAGACTTACAAAGTTGAAGTTAAACCAGCATCAATAAGGAAAAATGCAATGGTTCTCGTGCCCTTATCCATAATCTGTCTTTCTCTGTATCTCCATTTGCCACCTTTCTATCTCCTTCTCTCTTGCAGGGTGAAGGGTATGTTAATGGTTAATGTTCTGGCTGTAGCTGCCGGACTGCTGATGGGTCTTTGCAGGCTGTGGAAACCTCACATCATGGTCATCTCCGGCCGCGCTGTCATGGGCTTTTACTGTGGTACCGTAAAGCACACGTTGTAACCTTCAATAAATGCTCAAATCCTTTAGTCGGAAATCCCAATGTCTATGGGTTATATACTAAACTGTAGACGAGAAGAGCTGTGGCGAGATGATCATGGGGAAAGGAAATTAACAAGGGTTCCTAAATTGCTTGAAAAGAAAAATATTTCCTGCCTATATCGCCATATATTCAACAGCGAATGTTTGTTTAAAGTCCCCATGATGTTTGTGTATCAGGGTTGACTTCCGGACTAGTGCCTATGTACATTGGAGAGATTGCACCGAAGGCTTACAGAGGGGCTCTGGGAACATTACACCAGCTGGCTATTGTCACTGGCATCCTAATCAGCCAGGTGAGATGCACTCACACACACATGTGCACATGCTCAGCACATGCACGAGGACCTTCTGAACATATAACCTAAACTATGTGTGTTTGTGGGTGAATGTAGATAACAGGCTTGGACTTCGTGTTTGGTAATGATGATATGTGGCCCCTGTTGCTTGGTCTGTCTGGAGCTCCGGCAGTGTTACAATCTTTACTGCTGCCTCTATGCCCTGAGAGTCCACGGTACCTTTACATTGTCCAGGGCAAGGAGCAAGAGGCTCGGAAAAGTAAGAATTACGCACAGCAACCTTCTATGTCATCCTTTTCTCTCTAGTGCTCTCTTATTTAAACACTACGTGCTCAATACGTTCACTTTCTTGCACCGAGTTAGATGAGAAGGTCGATAGCTACCACTCGAACATTAAAATGCTAAATATAAGGGCCACAGCCAGCTGCTGGTTAGCTTAGCTTAGCTTAGCACAAAGACAGAAACAGCTAGCCTGGCTCTGTCCAAAGGTAACCTGAGGTTACATCTAATTAGTTCATCTGTGGAAAAACAGAAGGGGAAAAATGGCAAATTTACCCCTATTTTTTCTACAAACTAAACAAACAAGATATATTGTGTTAAAGGATATAACATGTTTATTTAGAGGCGCTGGTATTCCAATTTGTTACCTTTTGGACAGAGCCAGGCTAGCTGTTTCCCCCTGTTTCCAGTCTTTTAGCTTCATATTTACCGCACAGATATGAGAGTGGTATCGATATTTTCAACTAACGCTCTGCAAGAAAGCGTATATAAGCGTATTTCCCAAAATGCAGAACTATTCCTTTTAAGTACATTTTGCTGACAAACTTTTGCATAGTTTCACTTAATTTGAAAGCTACTGCACTACTACTTTTACTCAAGTAAAGGATCTGAAAACTTAATCCACCACTGCAAATAAGTCATTCACGCTGACTCTTGCTCATGTCTCCCTTCGCTCTATGTTGTGTTGCAGGTCTGTATCGTCTAAAGGGGGAATATGATCCAACTCCTGATCTGGAAGAGATGAGGAGAGAGAAAGAGGAGGCAGACAAAGAGCCCAGGGTCTCTATCCTTTCTTTGGTAAGTCTCTAACAGGGTCACCTGAGATATATGGTCACAATTACCTAAATGTTATCTCTTACTATAACGGTGTGCTCCAGATCTCATCTTTTCAGATCCTGTCTAAAGTGATATAGTATGTTGTTATAAACATTATTGAATTATTGGGAAATATGCTTTCTGACACAAAGGCTGCATGAATGGGCTCCCACGTTAAACCAAAAACATGTAAGAAATCGCAAAACACATTAAAATACCTTCAGCAGTTACACTCTAATTCATGCCTAACAGCAGAAGATAAATGTAAATGTTGTTTGAAAGTAGTTACTTGCTTTAGTAGTTACACTCAATAGTTTAAAACAATGCAGAAATACAGGAAAGATAGGTGCAGGAAATACACATGTGGTCAGAAGTTAAAGTTGCAGTGACAATATTGTAGCCTACTGTTCTGTATTCCCTACAAGATCCGCTCCTCCGTGTACAGACAGCAGCTGTGTGTTGCCGTCATGATGCACCTCTCCCAACAGTTGTCTGGCATCAATGCGGTGAGTGGCAAATGAATTTCAACTCCGCCTTTCTTCTGTCTCTCATTCAGTTAACTTAAAGTGACAGTGATTTCTTATGACATGATGGCACGAAAATCCTGGTTTGACTGCCGGAGCGTGCTGTACGTGCGCAGCAGTAACTGGGTTTTGTTTATGTGCCTAAACATGTATAGCACATGAGATCTGAATTGCTCTTCACGACTTACTTGCCGCTCTCCCTAAGCAAAGCCACCACACAAACTGCCCCTCCTTCGTAATTACTCAAAATCTATACTTGTTTTCGTCTTAAAGATCTTTTATTACTCCACGGACATCTTCACTCGGGCTGGTGTCGGTCAGCCAGTCTACGCGACCATAGGAGTCGGGGTTATCAACACAATCTTCACTCTGCTGTCTGTGAGTAGCTACGTTTCCATGCAAAACACGCACGCGTGCACACACACGTGGACCTTAAACAATGAAAATGCACTGGTATTTGCTTACTTTTTTTTCCTATACACACACACACACACACACACACACACTCAGACATACCACACACAGATAAACAGTGTACTGTGTGTTCTAGGTTGCACTGGTGGACAAGGCTGGCAGGCGCACTCTGACTCTGGTTGGTCTGGGAGGGATGTGCTGCTGTGCAATTGCCATGACAGTGGGCCTCAAATTGCAGGTTTGTTTAATCAGGTGTCAGAACATTAGTCCGTTTGAATCGCATGGCCTGCGATAGTTGAATTTGTTGTTAACCATCTGCATTAAGTCGTTGAGGCGAGCCTGTTTAGCAGCTTCGCTCATTCTAAATGTTCAAATCTTGTCGCTCTCACAAAACACCTATGAGGCTAGTTTTGAGAATGTTCATGTTCACATATATTTAATATAAATTGGCATCACAATTGGTTGTTTATCACACCGCGCTGACCCAAAAAACAGTATTAAGGATAGAGGCAAAAGTGTTTAATATCCTATAAAAATGGCATATTTGCTACACTTCAAGGTGATGAAACACGTAGGACAATTTGGGCAAAAGAGGCCCAGAGAGAAAGAAAAAACTGTAGGAAAAACTATATATATATATTTGTATAAATATACAGTATATATATATTTGTATAATATTTTGCACTATTTGTAAATTTAGAATCTTATAGCGTCTCCTACTGTGTATTGCAACTGTTGCACAACAATTTCCCTCGGGATAAATAAAGTTCTATCTTATCTAATCTTATCTAATCTTACCTTATCTTATCTTATTTCAAACTCAGTGCTCTCTCTCTCAGGCAGCATTTAATCATGTCAAGTAATCCGGAGCTGTGCTCTTCTCTCTAGAGTGCATACTCATGGATGAGCTACGTCAGCATGTCAGCTATCTTCCTCTTCGTGAGTTTCTTTGAAATTGGTCCTGGTCCCATCCCATGGTTCATAGTTGCCGAACTGTTCAGTCAGGGACCTCGACCTGCGGCCATCGCTTTAGCCGGCTGCTGCAACTGGACCAGCAACTTCATCATAGGCATGACCTTTCCATATATACAGGTAGGCAGAAAGGACATACACATGTACTGTAAACTCACAAAATCAGACTCACTGTCACTCCTGACTCCCGTCTTTTTTCTCTTGTCTTTTCAGACTTTGTTGGGTTCTTACGTATTCATCCTGTTTGCTGTGTTGCTTCTCTGCTTCACTGTGTTTATTTATCTCCGGGTCCCTGAGACCAAGGGCAAATCTTTTGAGGAGATTGCTGCTGTCTTCCAGAAGGGCCGGAAAAAGTCGGCACAGGGCCCCAAAGACGCTACTGAACTGCAGCAGCTCAAAACATCCACAGACGCTTGAAGCAACAACTATGTATTGTTGTGGTCTACTTGTATGTATGTGCCAGGGTGTGTCTTTCTGTCAGTATTTCAAATGTCAAGTTTTTATGTAGCTTTATCCTCGAAGTATTATAATAATGGGTGAATCAAGGAGTTTTACAACAAGACGACACTTTTAAATAATATGAGAGCTACACTAAAACCAGCAATGACTCACAGTATCACATTTCTCTTACATGGAAGGTTGTTTACATTTATTCCAAATAAAAAACGCGTACTGCAGTATTGTGACTTGATAGGTTAAAGCTGCTTTAATCAATATTGGATTACATGACTATTTCTAAGTGGAAAGGGTTGTTGAACCTACAGAGAATGATGACCCGACTCTGCAGTCGCCTCAGCTCTGCTGAGCTTTATAGAGTCTCTTATCGACGTGGTTTTCAGGCTTTAGTGTTTTAGTTAACATCTACTGCTCTCGTAGCTTTGTTTTTTTGGCCACAACTGGCAGATGTTTTCAGCAAAAAAGCTCTAAAAACCCACTGTACACTACCTGCACGGCACTAGACAAGGCCAGCAAACAGCCAGTGAACATAGAGGAGCATTTAGGAGCTAAAGAGGGAGGCTTACATTCATCGGCTGACCAACTAAACGACTCCAAATGAATGCTAACATTGCCCTATGTCTGCTGGATTTGTCACTAGAAGGCTATTTTCACATTAACAGCTGAAGGGGGAAAGTTTCTCTATGGACACTTCAAACCTGAGTTTAAGGCATGTATTTCTGACATCACAACTAGTTTAGAAGACAATCGTGGTCCAATATGCAACTTACAGATATTGTGATGTAGAAACGTGAAGCCTCCAGTGCACATACGCTGACAATGGACTTTTAGGAGCAGTGGGAGACATCTCGTGTCCAACAAATAAACTTTTGAAAAAGCAAATATTTGCGATGTCATTGATTGTGGACTTTTCAATGACGGAGAAAAGCTGATGTCATTTCAAAACTTTTGAAGAGGTAATTAAACTGTCTTTGGGTGGGAGGGCATAAAGACAAAAAGTATCATTCAAAGCAGAGTATTTTTAATGAATCACGTCTTAATTCGTACCTCAAGGAAAACAACAAGTTGTCTTTTTATACACCCAAGTAATAGTGCACGGTTTAACCGATAACAGAGCACAGCTGTTCTGCTTTCAGACTTTCAGGTCTATTTACCCAAAGATACCACCTGCAGCATTGCCCTGGGACTAGTTTAACCCTGAACCACTGCATTTTTGCTCAGAGCCAAACAGTCATGAGATACCACACACCTGGGAAAAAAATAAATAGGCAGTATCTTTGTTCATCTTCAACAGAAAAAAAGAGGTACAGTGCATAGTCATAGTTGTCTTGTACACATTTCTCATTAGCAGGCTACCAAAGACACAATATGGTACCATAAAGAATATCTGTTAAAATGCCATTTTCTGTCTTTCGAATGCAGTTATCTCAGCTGTTATGTTTTATAGCGGCATATAGGCTATAATAAGAAAAACTGGAGTTATTTCTATGTCTTAAAGAGAGAGAGGAAAAAAAGTATTTTCAGAGTAAAATTAAATAATTATTTAAAACCATGATGAGTCTAGGCAGCTACTGTATGTCAAATATCAAAGCTTGAGTAAAAGTAGCAATAACCCACTGCAAAAAAAATAAAAATAAAATAAATACAAGTAAAGTCATTTTAATTAACATTTCCAATGTATTTGAGTAAAAGAAAATAAATACTAAGCTAAACACAAAATGTAGTTTGTATCAAAAGTTATGCAGATGGACCCTTTCGGAGTGTTATTTGTATATAGCCTTTACTATACTTACTGTATTACTGTGTATTATTAGTATTATTGAGGTAGTATCGGGTTGTTTCGTCTACAACAATGCAGCAGTAGATGATTAAATGCTTTGTATGTACAATTATAATTAGCAAAGTGACTAGCAACTATGGCCGTCAAATAAACGGCAGGTATCCTGGATAGTTCTGTGGAGGTGCGCGTGGCGGTGCGGACGTCCCATGCAGGCAGCCACTGCACCGTCACTGTAGCCTGCTGAGCGAGCCCATCCCCCCCCCTCCTCCTCCTCCCACCCCCCTCCCTGCACATCGTAATAGAAAGCCCGTACCTGCCCTCTCTGCTCCTCCTGCAATACAAAGGCTCTACGCATGCAAAGTGAGTCTTTCTCGTTGGTATAAGCAAGACACAAGGTAAGTAAAACACAGCGGCTCTTAAGTAACATATCAACGTTTAGTAAGCGATTGTTTTGCGTTATAGTGACGCAGTACCTAATGTTTAATACGGGGAGGCATGCGGGGTCTCGGCAGTTAGTCAGGAAAGTGAAACCATGTTGGGTGAGCGATTGGAAGAAGTTCGCACTGTACTTAAGCTAACATTAGCAACAGTGTCGTTAGCCGGTTTCAATGGGTGTGGATCGTGTTAGCGAGCTAATTTAGCTAACGATGAGATAAAACACCTCGTGCGGGAACCCACAGCTAGCGGACTGCTTTAAGCTACCGTGTCCAGCTGCCACGTAACGTAGCTAACTAGGTAATGGTGTTTGCTAGCTTTCTAACCTACGCTGCCTAGCCACGTTAACGCTAACTTCAGCCGTTTTAGCTATTTTAGCTAACTTTATAAAGACAATGAACTAATAAGGCAGCAAATATGTTGAAGTAATGTGTTGGGGAATTTCTCCCGGACCGGGTGTAAAAGAAAATTTGACATGGTAGCAACATGGCGTACAAGTAAATTCGACACATTAGCAATTAACGTTAGCTTTGAGCTAGTCGGTTAACGTTAGTTGGCCAGCGACATGGTTGCTCCACCTTAGATACTTGTTTGTACATAAGAGAGGGAAATTAATGTTGGAATAAGAGTACACCTTAAAGTGTACCACCATTAGCTCGGAAAAATACATTTTAACGTCGAGCAAAGCACTTTAAATTGCCATCTCCCTCTCTGATTTCAGTTTATTGATTTTTTGTTTTTGAAGCACTTACGGCCCAACCACTGTCGACTTTCTTTCTGAACGCTGTGTTGTCCAAGATGGTCTTAGTTATAGTCCTAGTTCTATGTTTACAATATTTAGTGTTACAAATATGTGCTCACCAACAACAACAACAACAACTGTAGTATTCCTCTTTTTATATTCGTACTATTGGTTCTTTATACCACACACATCCTTTTAAGTAATGCCTAAAACCTTTTTTTTTTTTACCTTTCTGTTCCGGGTGCTGTAGAGCCCAACATGTCAGATGATGATTTCGAAAGTGGGCATTCTGGGGCCTCTAATACATACCCACAGCAGTGCTCTGCACTAAGGAAGAATGGCTTTGTCATGCTGAAAGGACGTCCCTGTAAGATCGTTGACATGACTACCTCCAAGACTGGCAAGCATGGACATGCCAAGGTAAAAACCTCGTGCATCCTGTGGAATGCAGAGCTTAAGGCATTTTTGTGATTTAGCCTGGTGTTTCCCAGTTTTACAAGTAACCCCCAATGCTTACTTAGCTCCAGGCCGGATCTAATCTGTTGTGCTGTTTTCCCAGGTTCACCTTACTGGAATTGACATCTTTAATCAGAAGAAGTTAGAAGACATCTGCCCATCCACCCATAACATGGAAGTCCCTCATGTTAAACGGACAGAGTACCAGGTGAGATGACCCTGTTGGATCTCTTGGTGTAACCTAGAGGCACCAAGAGGTTTGCAACATTTACGATGTGTACTGGATATTTTGTCAATTGAAACGTGTTACTACTGGAAGCCAACAATTGTTTCCCTAGCCAGTAGTGGGTATTTTGTTTAGACCACTAGTGCATCCATTTCCCATAATGTTTTGAATATCATATAAGCTAATCCTAATGAAAATGTGTGCTGCGAGTAAATGCATGCTTTTTCGATCGCTAAACAGGTGTGTCGCATGCATGAGACTTGAGCTGTCTCTTCAGTGGTTATGAAATGATATACAGGTTTTTAACTGGTTGTACAGCTTTTGGCTTGGCCAACAAGCAGTCTCTTCTGCCCTAGTTAGATGCCTGTTTTGGGATAGAAATGATCTAATAACATTTTGGTTGGTGTGTTAGCTGGAAGACTAGGTTTAGTTTTAGGGGTCAGTGTTGTTCTACTCAATTTGTGCTTTGTTTCATGTAGCAAGAGATTCTTGTAAATAATATTTTCCTTCTGCAATAACAACTTGGGAGGACAAAGTTCTAATCAAAAGTTGTCCCTTAATATATTTATTTATTTTTATATATAAATAAGATCTTGCGCAGCATCACAATTTATTGATAATATCAAATTTTCAGACTTTCTGGACCTTCACAAAGAATATTTTACTCAATTCATACAACATTGATCTTATTGTTTCTTTTCTCATTCTTAAATGTGGACCTTATCCCACACCTGTGCACAGAGCATTATCTATTTAAGATCAATGTTGTATGAATTTTGTAAAATACTCTTGACAATAGTCCTGATGGATCGAAACGTTAGTACGGTCAATAAATTGTGATGCTTAGCAAAAGCAGTGTTCCGGATCTTCTTTTGTCAAGACTCGAGAGATAATTTCCAATGCGCCTGCACGGGAGAGAGTTGGATGTGCAAATATCTCCTTTTAAAAGAACATTTTTATTATTAATTTTTATTTTATTTTTTTAATAGAGGCATTCAGCTTGATTGGGCCTTACATACTGTACATGCACTCATCCTATGAAAGAGCGACTTTATGTATAGCATGGGTGCTGTAAAAAGAACTATTGGCATTGTTGCCTGTGTGATGGAGCTGGTGTGTACAGCAGCACTAATCGGCACAAACGTTTCTGCTCTGTTTTGGACAACTAACATGGCCCAGTCACATAAAGTCGCCTTTGCTTGCTTCCTATTGACCTGATTTTCATTATTCTCATTGTTTATTCTAAGGGTTAGGGTCTGCCACTTTCGATATTTTAGTTGAGTTGAAAAGAGTTGAACTCTTTAAGTGTAATTTGCTGTTCTGCTCCTCTGGGAAATCCAAATCTGGGATTTGGTTGACTGGTGCTGGTTATGCATTATTTCTCTGAAAAAATGTAAACCCAAAACATAAACCGAAACCTTAATGTTTACACTTTACCATTTTCGTTCTTTTCCTGATTGCACCTTTAGTTCGTGGATATGGATATGCAAGATGGTTACTTGTCCCTTCTGGATGACGGTGGAGCACCCAGAGAGGACCTTAAACTACCGGAGACTGACTTGGGCAAAGAAATCAAGAAGAAGTTTGAAAACGGAGAAAGTTTTATGGTGAGTTTCTGTGGCCTTATTGTGAAAACAAAATCTTTATACTGGTAGTGGCTGAACTGTCTGGAACAACTGTAGCAACGATTAATTATCTTTTTGTATGTTAGTTTCAATGTTATCATACAGTAAATATCCAGAAATGTGCTGTGAATATTTAATTAAACTTAAACAGTGTACCAGAGCTGCCCCTGTCGATCCACAAGCATCAAGCTTTTTATGAGTTTATCTAATATCATCAGTTTCTTTATTCATGGTTTTGTGCTTCTCTGAGCATTGAGATGGACAACTGTGTGAGGACAACAGATTGATTTGCCTTTTGTATCTTCTATTATTTTAGGTAAACTAGAAGATTAAAAGCCATTACAGTTTTCTCAATTGCTGTAGCATGTTTCTCAAAACATTTTTAAAGTTCTCAGCACTGAAGGTGCATTTCCCAAAACAGCTCATACATCCATCAAAACATAGAGTTAACCTGCAAAAGGCTGTAACTCACCCAAAACCTTTTAATTCATGTGTCAGTTATTGTGTCAATGAATAAGTCACTGCCACCAAAATGACACGTTCCTTTTGACATTGTGTAAAACCAAGGTGGTCAAACTGTTGAGATGTGAGCTGAACTGATCAGAATGATGGTCGACTCTGGAAGTGTGTTCCTTGTAGCCTAATTTCCAAACAGTCTTGTCCTACTGGTTTTCATTGACACTGAATGCCCACTGTACCAGACGTGATATTTTTCTCAAGCTAAATGACTGCTAGTGTGTGTCAAAGCCAATACTCTACAAGTGCAAGGTACAAGGTTTTACATTCCACTTTGTAAAGCAAAAGAGCACTTAGATTTACACATAATGTGAAAGAAAACTATATACTTTATTTTTCTGACGCTAACACAACACAGTACGATACAGTATACAGAAGAAAAAAAACAGGAAATTTATGCAGCACTCCACAGAACAAAAACATGTAGCAAACCAAAAAACGTGTACTGTGGAAGCGAAGCATAGGCCTACTAAAGGCAGTGGTATACAACAGTAACAAAATAAAAATACACTGCTGCTAATCATTTGTTAGGGAAGTTCGAGTTTCAAATGATAATGAATTTATCACTTCAGCAGACTTTACGGCCATTTCAATGCAATGAAAGAAATGTGGGCTCTGCAGATTTTGACTATTAGATTAACTATTCTGCATGTGATGACTTACACAATGAAGTCATTCTAACATATTTTGGAGAAAAAATTATAATTTTTTCTGATCGCAAAGACGTATACAACAAATGATTGTTCAAAATGTAGATTGTTGTACAAAGTCATTTGCCTAAATGTAACGTTTGAAAATGGTAAAGAATGACAAATGCTCTGTTGTTTACAAGTAACAAAATGTTGTGAATTGTTTCACATCTTGTTTTGACGACTTCAACTGTCATAGCAACTGAGAAACTGTAATTACTTGCTCAGATTATGTATTGGCATTACTAAAAGTACTATATTATTATTATTATTACAATGTTACCTGAAAAGATGAGCGTTATCTGAAACATGTTGCAAGTTAATTTAACAAGTCGTGCAAGGCCAAACCGTGTTAGCTATTGGTTTTCAGGCAACATAAAGGGATCATTACTCTTCAGAAAAACCAAAGTGATGTGAGACAACTGGTCCCAGGTCTCATTTTTCTCCTCCCTTTTCAGGTCACCGTGTTGAAAGCTGTAGGGGAAGAACAAGTAATTGCCGCCAAGTCCATGAATTAACATGTCCTGGACACCGCTTGAGACCTCACATTCCTAATCTCCCGTATGGCTCTGAAGCCTCACCAAAGCTACTGGCCTTCACCCAACATCTACACCAGTTTCCCCGCTGGGCAACTGAAATCTGGAAACTGGGGCAGCTTCTTCAACTTTACTTTGGGGTCAGGGCTGACTGACATTATCTTCTATCAATGAAATTATCCACCTGTAGCCATCACAGCTTAATTTTGCAATGGCTACTGATATTATTCCAGGAATTCCGAACATTCCAGCACTTCATAACATTCTTTTTTGAGTGTGGTGATGTGTTGTATTTTTTATTTTATTTTTGAATGATATGTGGCTGCGAGCGTGTATTTTAAGGCTTGTTTACATTTGAGATGCTGCACCTTGCTTCCAACTTAAATTCTCCTCATAAATGATATTTTATCTCTACTGGCTGACTCAACACCTCAAGCAAGCTCCAGCTCTACGTTGTTCAACTTCATTGATGGCTGGAATATGCCTTTCTGCCTTTTGACAATTAAAACATATGCATGCACACTAATTTACTTTAACACATACGCCGTAGCAGCTATGAATTGAGCAACATTTCATTTACTTTGCAATTCGACCGCAGATGTCGTGATAAGATTTGTTCATCTTGCCAGGTTTCAATAAGATCGGTCTTTTGTAGCAGGGAACTGGTGTCTCGGCTGTTCTGAAGCCAAACAGGCCTGGACAGGTGGTGTTGGGTGTGGCCATTTTTTTTTCTTCTATGCTATGAAACTTTTTCCTTTCACTTGAGGCCTTTTTGAGCTGGCAAATGTATAGAAAATGAAAAATGCAAAAACCTTTTACTATTAGCAACATCACAAATGATAAAAAATAAGTATTGGCACACTATTAGAAACCAGAAACCATTTTACATCTTATAAAATGTACAAGATGTAAACATGTAGCCAAATTAAGATGGTGGTTTTGCTCCGAGTTGTCTTGGGAGACATTGTTGCCCAAGACATAATATAATAAAAACATAATATAATATACACAACATAAAAATGACTGTTACCATGGAGCTATATTTTGGGTTGCGGGTGGGGGAAAGTAGTTATAGAAAGTCAATTTGGGGGTCGTTGGTTTGTTTGCAGTTTAACAGGATTTTTAAGCATTTTGTGCAGAGTTCACTCCCTAAAACGGATTGTGGCTCAAATGAATTTTTATGAAATAAAATTCCAATATGCTGAATGGTTTTCTACGTTTACATCAACATAAAAAAGTTGTCATTGGGTCATTACAAGAAAATCAGAATGCCTTTCCATGCACTGCATTTACCTGGTTGCTGTAGAACCTGCGTTTACCTGCAGGTAGTCAGTTTTCTCCCCTACCTCCTACCATAAAAATGTTTTCCCTTGTTTTTCTGATCTGAGCCTTTGCACTGATGGTAGTTAGGAGGATGGACTCTAGTGAAGTCTTTCAAGAGTGCATGTGTTAAGAAATGTACAAATAATCTGTTATTCAGCTGTGGGAATGACTTATTTAGACTTGGTTGTTTTAGTCTGACTTTGGATTTGGGCTATCTTCACTGTCATAGCAATACTTTTCCTATTTCTGGTTTTGGTCATAATTCTTTGCTCTTGTAAAAAAAACCCTGTTCCAAACTCCGTTAATCTTATACGTCATAAAGAAATCTCATTTCTCCAGCAGACATACCAGTCCCTTACAGAGTAAGGGGAGTGTTTACATGACATTTTATGTCAGGTTACTGGCAAAAGTTGAAAAATAATCAGATTAGTTAAATGCATGTAAACACAGTACACTGATTGTAATATTAACATTGGAATATATTCTGTCCAGCTTTCAAGTTGTCCTTTGTACAAAGGCAGCCGGTCTGACTCAGTACAGCTAATGTATTTTTTACTTATGTCAAGACACCAAAGTAATCCACTGAATGTTGTTTGTGTATTAAGTTTTACATTCTTTTTTGTTTCTCGACATTCCATATTTGTTCAATGTGTGGTGGTTTCCCTGAAAAAATATCATGTTATGCATCCAAATCAGTTTTTTTTTTTTTTTTTGGCCATCTAAATTTTCACTTGTGGTACAAAACAGCACAACAATAGTACTCTGGACTGCAAGGACCAAAGGTGGAAGCCACATACTCAATGTGATAATCATTCATTTCATATTGAGAATATTTATTTCTTTAAGCTGGAGGAAAAAGAATTTGACTTGTAAATGAACGCTCCACAGGCAGAAGTATAGACACATTGATCGATTCTATGGCAAATGGGGGCACATGCAAGACAAGTTGAAGTACCTGCTTGGCTTCATAAAGCACATACGTCCTCTCAACTTCAGCCTGCAGAGCCTCAACTTGATTTTATTATTATCTTTTTTTTAAAGGAGTAATGAGCCCAAAGAATGTGTGTGTGAAACGTAACCTGTTATATGCAAATTGCAGGAATTGCTGTCTTGAGGGTAGTAAATAAACGTGTACAAAAGTTTAACTTGTTTGACCAGTGAGGCAACACACACACACACACACTGTGGGAGTGTTCCTCTACTCTTGTGTTTTATTTTGCTTGCAAACGTGCCATTGTGCCTGTGAAAACCAGATTTTGCTTTGTAGTTTACTGCCTCCTGAAATGCGTGGCTAGATTTCCATTAGTATCCAAATCCTAATATCCATTAATAATGCAATTTAATAGTGGTGCTATGAGGTTTCTAAACTATTCTCCCTCCGTCCTCCACAGTCCTAACAGAAGATGCGTCTTCCTTAAGCCATATTTGTGCCCTGTTACATGTGTCTATAACCAAGGTGAGACACCGGGAAGTTGTCTCATTTCTCACCTTGACTTCCCTCCAATTAAGATGGTCTGACTGATATGTAGCACTAATTACCGCTCGTCTCGTCAAAGACTTAGCTGTCTCTACATTTAGCTGTCTCTCGCTTGGAGACAGGGAACAGGACTGACCTCTGATTCCGTTTGAGGACATGTTTACACTGTGAGGGAGATGTCCGGTCATTGCTGGCTGATCTAGGGTCAGAGACTGCCAGGGATACAACTGCAAAAATGACTGAGGCAAGTGTCACAAGGGCAGATTTTCTCAGGGCTCCAAACAGTGTTTGGAGATGTGTTACCATAACAGTGTCAGAAGTGAGGATAATGGAATAGAATCGTTTTTATTTTGAAGATTTTGTCTCAAGACTACTATTCTAGTATTGGACAATGTTATATTTCCTGATGTCCCCACACACACACACACACACACACTATTTTTTCCTTGTGCCTCATCAAAGACATTGTCTGCTTCACGTTTTATTTTTATCTGTCTTTTAACTATTGTTTCAATTGTCTTGGAAGAAACTGGTTTTATTTGTATGTTTAGCCCACTGGTGCAGTGTATTGTGTTAAAAAAAAAAAAAAAAAAAAAGGGAACGGGTGAATTACTCTTGTATTTTATGTTCCTGGTGTATGCTGGGGGAGGGGGTTCTATGGTATTTCCCCGAGTTTGGCACAGGTCTCTTTCTTCCTTTTAATGTTTGATCCAAACAGTTCCTAGGAGAAATCTGACCTTGAGCCTCATCTGCAACATGAAGACACATGGGCTCCTCTATATAACTAATGTATGGCTGCTGTCTAAAAAGTCACAAATGTCTGTTTTTATTGTATAGGCAAAATAAAGATCATTCAGATGTTACTGGCTACATTCTTGTTTTTTCTTATTTTGGCCAAAAAATGATAAATGACTTAATGTAACACATTACAAAAAATGGTGTTAATAGTAGGCCTACAGTAGCCTGTCTTAGAAATTAATATCATTTTTAATGCATGACATCAAACATCCTCTGTTGCTGCTCTGTTGTTCAGTGGGTGGATGTAGCCTAATGCTTTAACTGCTGTTGTGTTTGGTTTGGCTACAGAGGCCTGTGGGGATACACGTCCAAAGAGGGGATGGCAAACAAAACTAACTAACTGCTGTATTGTAGTTTTTATTTTTTTAGAAAAACCTGAGATTAAACACCTCGGTTCCCACCAACTCCGGGATATTGTTATAAACCAAACTGCTGGTAAAATAAATCAGATTTACTGCGGAGGGGTTCTCCAGGGTAAAATGGCAGATAACACGCTCTTTTAATTATTTATTTTCGCTTGCTGGATGGTACACGGTGAAGAACAGGCTTTCAGCATCTCAAGCATCTTCCTGAGAGGCTGGTCAAACATGAAGCTGCGGTGGAGTTGGGCAAACATCAGCTCACGTTTCCCCAAAGTGACATGGAACACAAACGGGGAACTGAGCAGTAAGTACAACAGCACGTTGGAAAGAACAGGTATGTTCTCAATACGATCAATACAATACTGTGCTAAACTGTGGGAAACGTAAATAGCTCATAATGTAAAATGTGTAATATTCTGGTTTTGAATTTGTCCAAAGTAGTTCCAATATTTTCCCCCACCTGAGCTTTCACCTTATATATATATATATATATATATATTATATATTTTTTTATTTTTTATTAAATTTATATTTATTTATTTATATATTTTGTTTTTATTTATTTATTTATATTTATATATTTATTTATATATATTTATATATATATATTTATTTATTTATTTATATATATATTTATTTATATATATAGATATATATATATATATATATTTATTTATATATATTTATTTATATATATTATTTTTTATATTTTTAAATATTTTTATTTAAATATGTATATATATCTCTTTATGTGTACCCCATGTTGTAATAACCGAAATATATGCCACTTAATGTCTCAGTTTGGGGGAGCATGGTACAGACATTGCATGTATGTGCAATACATCCTTTTTTTTTTTTTTACTATGTATTATTGTTATTACTGGCTGCTAGAGTATTACTCTCACATGTTCACTTACTGTATTATGTTAACCTGCTACTTATTTACCACGGTTGTTGTTTTTATATTCTATTTTGTACTTATTTCATATTGACCTGTTATCTGCGCTGTCCCTTTGCTGTTGTAGTGCTGTAAATTTCCTGCAGTGGGATGAATAAAGTTTTTCTGATTCTGATTCTGATGTTAATACATTAATGTTAAATGCTCAGTAGATGGCAGTAAAGCATCACTTTTGATAGCTAATATTTTTCGGATGTCTGTCTGTCTGTCTGATCAAATCTTGGACATCTAATTTTACAAGCTCATGTGCAAGTCATAATAATAGCGGTGGCAGTGAAAGTGATTTCGAAGTAAAGCACACGCTTTGGTATTTAATAACCCAATGCACATGGTCTAGTGTGTGAACTGTGACTGTGCATGGTAGCACCCACGCGTGCCAACAATAGATAAGAAATGTTTCAAGTGTTTGACTAAAGCACCTGGAGATCATGCCGTGTGTGTGTGTGTGTGTGTGTGTGTGTGTGTGTGTGTGTGTGTGTG
>CALSCE010010956.1:14576539-14588799 GCA_943593645.1 Bovichtus variegatus
TGTGTGTGTGTGTGTGTGTGTGTGTGTGTGTGTGTGTGTGTGTGTGTCGAGAGTTGTTTGAGGATTATATCTGTACTACTAAGTGACGGCATAGAAGAAAAAGCTTCTTTGTTTATCAGTATTAAAAATCAATGCAAACAATATCCTTTGCCTCTTCTCTACTCTTTTGTCCTTTTTGAAATCATGTCCTCTTTTCGACCCCGAGAGCCGCCTTCACATGATCGTGTGTGTGTGTGTGTGTGTGTGTGTGTGTGCCGTTGTTCCCCCTTGGAGAGAGCGCGGCCTACCCTTGGCGTGGCGCACCGCTCCAAATTGCCACCGAGCTCCGCGCTCAAAGTTTAAATTATTTCAACTTTGACCTCGATTGCTGCCGACCTTTCAAAGCGCAACCAATGAGATAACAGCTGCATGGAGCGGGTGGAGGTAACCATAGAAACAAAACGAACTAGCTGCCCTCACCTCGCGGTGAGCGCAGGGAACATTTCCTATCATGTGAAGGCAGCTTTGGAGACAAAGACACACAGGGAGGGGTGGATACAACAACTTTTTTTTTTTCTTTCTTCCAGACCAAGGCCAGGGCATTGTTCTCAGAAAGGAAATATCCAACACAAGACAGTTTATTGATGAACAAGACCTGCTGCCTCTTCTGCTCTGTGTGTACTTGCGCGCGTGCGTGTGAGGGTGTGTTTGCGAGCAATTACCAGCATGCGAAATGTCGCTCTTTGCGTGCACTGGGAAAGGTGGAAATTACACATTGATTGGAACGCTGCTCTCTGGCTCCTCTTTTGTTAAGCTGCCAATCTGTCTGCATCCAATAATAAACATCAGTTAGTGTGTGTCTCTGTGTGAACTGGAGGTCACTACGCAGCCTCTCCTTCTCTGTTCAATAATAAACACACGCACAGACACACAGACAGGTCTTCTGATGACGTCTATGCCACTTTGGCTTTTTCCCACAGTGCTGGAAAGCTACAGATGTGGGAACAGGGATCACTGATTAAACCTTGCACGCACGCACACACACACACACACACACACACGCACACACACACACACACACACACACACACACACACACGCACACACACGCACACACACACGCCCACAGACATGTTTCTTAACACTTTGATACTGTATCTTGTCCTTCAGTGCACGTGATGTTGTTCTGAAACAGTTGTTGATTGGTAACTTAAAGTATAATTTCCTGTATTTGCTGAACCACTCTCTTGTGGCCTGGGTGACAAGCTGAAGGTGTGAAACACTTTCATATTTTCATACTGTAACACTAATCTTGGTAATCTTTAAAATGTTACAGGGTACTTTTTTTTTTTTTGTTGTAGTTCCATAAAGTTGGGGGACTCACCAGTGAAAGATGTAATGTCAAATCGTTACTTCTGACCCACTATGAGAAGTGTGTGGCAGGTGTCTGTATCTGAAGAGATCCTGCCCTCTACCCTCATGTCCTCTTTTCCTCTTATTTTGCTGTGTTCGGGACATTTCTGTGCCTAAAAAAAGAGCTTTTGGGCCCCATCTGGGTGTGTTAGAGCTCGTACATTCTCTCCCGCGTTACCCGTCCGGCGGACCGCTGGATTCACACGGATGTGCACAGGTTTCCATTCATACTACAGAGCACCCACTGAATTGAATTGACAGACTGAGCGTGAGAGAGGACCATGTTGCAGAGAATGTAAGAGAGTTGGCAAGGGCGCGAGAGGATGAGGATGAAAGAGAGCACTGAGATGTGAGAGCGTGTTTGGGAAATGTTGGAGAATGTTAGGGTCTTTGTGGTGTGTGTGAAAGACCTAATTGAGTTAACGGACACCAGGCATGTCACGACTGGACATGGTAGGGGAAGTTATACCGCCACCAGTAGAGGATTGCTGTTCTCTTGCAAAAACTTGCAAAGAGACGCTAGGCTAAATGGGACAAAATTGTTGCGAAAGATTATCTGAGCGGATGCAGCATATCTTCTTAGGTACCTCCAATGATCTTCCAGACCACCCTGTGACAGAAGGAATACTGTTTCTCTCTCCTTTTTAAAAATATAATAATAATAATCCTACAGGTTCCTGTAACCGAGGAATTCTTTGAACGTGGTTTTGAGCAAACGTAAAGTTTTCCCTCCAGCTCTCTCTGTTATTGTGAACCTCTTTGGATCACAACACCAGGTACATTCCTACGGTGTAGATCAAAAATAAACTCATAGGGGAAGTTCTACTTTTGGATTATGTAAGCAACACATTTTTAGGAAAACTTAAATCGTTTCCTTTTTTTTTTTTTTTTTTCTTCGGGGCAGTGCAACGAGCCGTAAACACAACACTTACATATTCCCACCTGACTAAGTTGGCATGGTGAGCATGGAAACAAACAGTTAAGTGCTGATTTATGCAGTGCAAAATATTGATTAATGCAGCTTTAAGGACCACATGTAACAACAGTGAGGCCAGAAGCATACTTGGTTGACCATCACTGGTATGAAAAAAAAAAAAAAAAAAAAAAGCGGTTCTCTTTTGAAGAACTGAGTCGAGGTTTGGAGCTGAGAGATAATTCCATGCAGAGCATTCGGTGCTGGAATTTATTTGTGGTGCATGTCTGTCTGTCTGTCTGTCTGTCTGTCTGTCTGTGCGCTTATCTTAACATGTTCACTATAAACATACACTCAAATCCAAAACATGTTTTTCGCCGCTGTGTACTGAGCACACATGAGACGGAGTGGGACAGAGAGAACTCACACGCACACGCACACTATGGTTGCCGGTTGGATCATAGATCATCCCCCAGCGGTCTTGCTTACTTTGGCCCCTGTGTCTCTTACTTTGTTATCCATCTCTTGGTCCGTCCTCTCTCCTTACCCAACGTCTGGCTGTCTTTTGTACGCGATCAAAGGCTGAACCCCTCCCTGCGCTCACTCATTTTCGTCACACCATACAACACAAGTATGTGCTGTGCTCCCAACACTACCGCTCTGTCTGTCATGCACACGCATGCACATGCATACACACAAGTACATGCACATGCATACACACAAGTACATGCACATGCATACACACAAGGACATGCACATGCATACACACAAGGACATGCACATGCATACACACAAGTACATGCACATGCATACACGCAAGTACATGCACATGCATACACACAAGTGCATGCACATGCATACACACAAGTACATGCAAAAACACTTCATTTGAAATGCTCCTTAGGGCTGATTTTGCTGAGTTATTTGCTCTTTCACACACGCACCAAATAATTGTAATGAAATGGACATATGGACGCACAGAATTTGAGGTTGAGTCTCTTCTGAGGCGTGGCAGGTGATGTTTGCTTGTTCCAGATCTATATCTGGTTTTTAATCCGCAGACAGAGCGATGACTCCCTGGAGACTGAAGACTGTCTACCATCCTTTTCTTCCTTCCTTTTTTACTCCCTCACTTTCTCCCCTCGGTAGATAGCCGTGTGCGCTTCAACCAACTTCTGGCTCACTCTATCAAAACAAAACCTTTGGCTAATCAAATCCCTTCAAACTTTCCAAACATGCAATCCCTGCTGCTCTCTCTCTCTCTCTGTCATACCTATAACAGTATATCGATTTTAAAACTTGTTTACTACCGAACTGGCCATATTTTATAATTTTCCTGAAACGGGTGAATTATATTTAAGATTTCACCGGTCAATACAGATTAACTGAGATTCTCGCACACAAGACGCTCCTTTTATGAGAATAGATCCATGTGTGTGCAAATCCAGCAACTCTCTATGGTACAGTGTTCATTGTGAGGTTTTTTCGGGTGCTGCAGAGTTGTATTTCCTTCTCAGGAGGATGAATACTGCCTTTCCTTCCTCAGTTTAAATAAACCAACCACTTTCTAATCAGGCAGGGCAATCGCAGCGGTGAGGCGTGCAGGTATTTGCACATTCAGCACGGGAGTTTGAGAACACGCATACTCTCAGAGGAAATGCACGTGTTCGCCATTGCAATTATTGCACAGACAATGAAACGCATGTTTGGAACATATACAATAAGACAAATGGTTAAACTTGCACACGACTACGTACAACACCGACTTCCACAGCTAAGGGCTGTGAGTTTGTCCTGCAAGTCAACCTGTTCAGAGTTGAAACCCAAAGTACACTGCGCTTGATTCTTACAACAGAAGGCAGAACAATTTTAACTTAATACAGTAAATTATACCATGATCTCGATAAGCGTGTGTGTGTGTGTGTGTGAGATCTACTACTCAGCAGCAGTGATAGCATCTGAACTCTGCTTGTGTGTTTTAGTGTTTCTTCGCCATGCCAAGTGTATTTAAATGTATTTGTGTCCCTTTTTTTTTTTACATGAGTGTACGTGTGTATTTCTTTGTGTAAATACTGTATGTTTTGGAGGCTCACGTGTATAGATGTTAGCGCGTGTGTGTGTGTGTCTGGGGTGTGAGTGCTCTTCCGGTACATACAAGTATGTGTGTGGTTGTGTTGGCAGTGTGTATGTTGTGCTAGTCTGGCCCCTGTGGGTTTTACGATGTATATCAGGCAGCTGCCTGGTCCAGCATCTAAAAGATCAGAAATAGAAGTGTTATTCTAGCAAAATGGTAACTGTGAGATGGAGTTTCACAGACACACACCCACACACCAGCGTACTGTACTTACACAAGTGTACCGTGCGCGCTCGCAGGCGGGCACAGACGCACATCGCCGGTTGCTTCTGTTTTCCAACCCCCCCCCACCCCTCCTTCTCTCAATGCATTCCTCCGTCTGCGTTGACCTTTCAACCCAGAGGTCAGGTAACATCTCAGGGGATGTACTCTTCTGGCTGAGTTTTCCTTGAAATGTTGACTTAGCAACAGTAATTGGTCTGAATTGAACTTCTTGGAGGCATTTCATGGAAAGGTATTCACCGCAGATATTTTCTGACTTGGAGGCTTGGGGGATCTCGCTCTCCAATATTTTGGCTTTATTCCCCACCTCAGGCTGTTCAAAGGAGGAATTTACATGAATATATGAGCACACACAAATGACTTTATTGAAGACGTAGTGCTATGTGTGTGGAGTGTGTTATAAGTATTATGACCTAAGTCTTATTGTTTGTTATCAAAAGATAAATGCCAGTCATAAAGTAATCTTTCTATCTTTCATTTCTGCGAATATCAACAGATACAGGTACTTTTTATCCAAAAGCAACAATATTTGTGTGCACGGAGCATAGAGAGATACACGCACGCATACACACACTGAGCTGCAAGTCATGTCTCGAGCAATGTAAGCTGATCTTTGTCATCTGGTTTTGGTTTAGATAGAGCCCATTTCAAGACTGATTTGATCTAAGTTCACCCTGTGGTGTTTCGGTTCTCCCAAGGCCTATATGACTCACTCACACTCTGCTTTTCTAGCTGTACATTACACACACACTAACTCACAGTCTTGCACCGGTAGTTGGAGAAAAAGAGATATTTCCTGTGCACTCATGTCACTTGACCCCATGTCCCAATATGTTAATCATTTCCTGCCGTATAATCCAATAAAATGGTTGGATTCACTGATTTATTAGATTAGTCCGACTGGTGTCCGTGGTGGGGAAGCAACATCAGAATTGGATCTGGATTCAATTCAACAGACTCTTACCACTCTTTTTTTTCCTTTTTTTTCAATCTATGAATATATGTAAATTCTTTCCTCAAACTAACAACCTACGGAGGAAGTATTTTCAAAATCAAATTTTCCCAACTTCAAGAGGAACCACTTTTCATCTTGGGTCTAAATAGTCTTATTTAGCCACTCAAGATGCAATGGGGTCAGATGCCTCTACTACAAAAGGTTGTACAATATGATTGATGTAAAACAAGATTAATCTCTGATCCCTGTTTAAAATAAGACTACAGCGCAGCACGCCTGTGACTCTTTTAGCTAAGTGCTACGGTCAGCATGCTGACATGATAATGCTAAAATGCTGAAGTTAGCAGGTACAATGTTTGCCATGTTCACCATCCTGGTTAAGTGTGTTAGCACGCTAACATTTTCTTATTTGCACTAAATACCATAAAGCTGAGGTGAATGGGAATTAGTTTTGCAGTTTTTCGGTCATAAATCAAAGTACTGGACAAATACATTTTTTTACCTGATGATGCAGCTAGATGACAAGTTAGCAAATTTCATGACTATGCACCCAATTGTTGTTGAAATATCTGTCCAAAAATTAGCTAGAGGGAAAGTCAGGAATCGCCAAAATCACTTGGCTTCATTGTCTTTTAACCATGAACAAAATTGAATTCAAATTCACATTTCAATAGTCGTTGGAATATTTCAAAAGGGAAGCAAAGTGGTGGACCGACCGGCAGACCAACATTGCCATCCCTGGAGCTGTAATTACAGCGTGGCTGAGAAATGGGCTAATGCAAATACATATATGATTCAGTTAGGAGATATATTAATTAGACTACAGGTTATGGCATACACTAAACCAAAGTAAACAACACATTTAGCACTAGAAAATGAATGTCCTAATACAGTTGTACAGTACATAAAGGCAGGACATCCACACAGATTAACCATATGCTTTAGTAATGTCTTGTCATGCTTATTTAAAGATTTAGAATATTGTTTTTCAGTACATTTGGTGTCCATAATCTTACATAAACCAAACCTTTTAAAACATATACATTAAATGTTGTCCAATTTCATACACATGTCTTTTTCAGGAGTGAGCAGAAAGATGTAAATGTGCCACTTGGGAAGACATTTGGCATCCATATCAATTAGCTTCTCAGTGAAAGATGGGATCCCCGCAGTGCTTTCCCTTGACCTCAGGGACAGCCCCACATGTCTTCTTCCTGTCTACTTGGACTGAACAGTAATTGGGGCTGTAGTTCTGATGATATGTGGCCATGCTTCACAACATTAGCTGACACATTGTGGTAAGGGACATCTGCTGTGTTACCTTACATAGCAGCCTGCTCAATAGGAATGGACTGAATAGAGTAGTAACAATGACATCGGGACAGAGAATGCACACGCTTCTCGTTTTCCCTGCAGTAAATTCTCTACTTTCACTCCTAATTGTGTTTTTCTCTCTGATTTATTGTGTTCCCCCTCAACTCCTCTCCATCTCTAGTTGAACAACTCCATAGCATATTTTATTCATGGCCTCTTTGCAGCACTGGGATCCGATTGGCCAGTGGTCCCTTTTTGATTTCGGTGAAAGCTCCATCATGTCACAGAGGCCCTGAATGTAACATTGTGTTTCTATGTGTGAGAAGAGAAACATTGAAAGTTGAACAAGTGAAAGGGAAATCAGAAGATGACATGTAACCCGACAAGAGAGAGATGAAGAATATCGAGAGAGTGATAGTCACGAGTGATTGAGAAAATAGGTGTTCACTGTGTGGCTCTATTTTTTTGTGATGAGATCCCGACAGGTGTTGAATGACACCTTCTCTTTGTGTCACAGTGTGTCTTTATGTGTTTGAGTACGACTGTGTGTTTTGAAAAAGGTCATTGAACCTTGTGTCCAGTATTTTCCACCCTATGTGTAATTGAGGGGGTTAAAACAGTGCGTGTGTGTGTGGCTATAGAGATGTCAAGGCGTATTTGCTCAAGTCTCAGACCTCTCATTAGCTCCCCATCGTGTGTTCTGAAAGAACTATTACAAGCAACCCAAACAGAAGATAGACAGTCGCAAGCAGGATCAGCATTCACTGTTATTCTGGTTTAACGGACACAAGAACAGAGATCTGTAGCTCAAGCCTTTTTATTACCAATTTATTACATCGTTTTTATTAACTCTTCAAGCTAATGCAACTAAAATTTCAAGTAAAATGAGATCAGGTCATTTCATAGTGAATCATAATAAGTTTTACTAATTAACTAACTAATACAAAGAACACTGACAAAGCAGTTTCCATTGTCGCAGCTCAAAGTTGAGTTGTTCGAAAGGTGGCAAGAAAGGTGTTATCTGATGGGACTGATGTTTTTCTGTGGCTGACGGCGGTTTTTGTGAAATGTAGGTTAGGTCACGGTTAGGGTCAGGGTGAGAATGAGGGTAGGTGGTAATAACCAGGAGTGATGAGGTTTTTGGTGAATGACTTTTGATAGGAAGGTCGGAGGGACATGGAAGCAAGCTGCGCCCCCAGGAAGGGGGTGTACCGCAAAACGAAGTGGGGCTGATGGGACTGATGTTTTTCTGTGGCTGACGGCGGTTTTTGTGAAATGTAGGTCCAGCTGTGAAAAATGGTTTCCGTAGAAAGGTGTTAGAAGTGCGTTTAAGGCCATTTGGAGTCGAATGGTGGAGGCCTGTTGTGAAAAAAATTCCGGACCCCACTTGATCACGGTTAGGGTCAGGGTGAGGCTGAGGGTAGGTGGTAATAACCAGGAGTGATGAGGTTTTTGGTGAATAACGTTTGATAGGAAGGTCGGAGGGACATGAAAGCAAGCTGCGCCCCCACATTGTTGGGTCTTCCGCATCCAACGGTACCACCCACGACTCTCTACGACGTCGGGAAGGGGGTGTACCGCAAAACAAAGTGGGGCTGATGGGACTGTTGTTTTTCTGTAGCTGACGGCGGTTTTTGTGAAATGTAGGTCCAGCTGTGAAAAAAAACAGGATGAGGGTAGGGGGTAATAACCAGTAAGTAATTACATAACTATATATATATATATATATATATATATATAGTATAGCTTCAAAAATAGATACAACATGGTCATTGTTTGTATGTAACACAGTGGACTTTAAAAGGGCTTTGTAACCAAAAGACATAAAGTACTGTCTTTTTTTTTTCAGTGTTGGGCTCCATCAATAGCTAGATGTTGAACTTTCCTCGCCTGACTGATATTGTCTAATGGCATTTGGCATAAGCAGGTAGCATACAGTGGAAAAATCTAAAACTTGTGGCTGCTGGAAAACGGGGTTGATTAGAGTTAAATTTGCTTTCTTGTCAACCAAAACAAATGAATAAAAAAAAAATTAAAAAGGATAGATGGAGCCAGGGTGGCTGCTGAGTTTTAACCAAAAATACCATACAAAGATTTTGTGTCCATACAGTATATGACGTGTTTGCACGTGATTGATGTGGAGGACATTACTTCATTACCCAGGGTAAACACTGAGTGAGTCATGGCTGGCCTTGGGTGGATTTCATTAACCGGTGAAGTGCGAACAGAGCCTATCTTTATCTCAACAGCCTGAGAACAAGATGAAGAGACAGACACGGCACACGAGGGATGAGCCCAAGGAGATCTAACGATGAAAGTTGTGACCCAAAGTTAGAAGGATATTGGAAATGGGGGAAAAAATAGAGTCACACTGGGAGAGATGGAGATGATGATGATGATGATAACGAGAAGAAAGGATGGAACCGGGTGGGTTTTTTTTTTTTTTTGTCCGCATTTTCATAAAGCAGAACTCATCCCCTCCCACAATCTTCCATCTCCATGGTGATCTCTGTGTGTGTGTGTGTGTGTGTGTGAGAAAGAGAGAGAGAGGGGAGGGGGGCAGACATAAAGGAGAGGGAGAGCGAACCTGAGAGAATATTAAGGGAAAGAAATAAAGAGTGGATGAGAGCAGAACGGTCAATTTCTCCAAGGTAGAGGCGGTAAATTACGGTTTCCTCTCTGACACGGAGCTCTTTGACTGCAACTTATACCAATAACTGCAGTGGATACACACATTATCAGACACACAAGGAGATGCACATGCTGAAGATATCTCATCCTCTGCGATTTCATGTAATTACAGCAGGCTCTCCAGAAATATGCAAACGCTTCTCTCTGATATAAAAAAAATTAAATGATTTCCCCCCCCCCGCGTTTGCCATTTGCAAACTGTCACCCCCACATCAGTAATAAGTTGGATGCAAATGAAGGACATTGTTTTTGAAGACGCTGTAGCCCGGTGTCAGCCAGATGAAACGCACCGCTTGACTGTACATGGAGAAATGTTGCGCTGCACACACAACGCACACGTGCTTGTGCGGACGGTCACGCTCCCATGGCCAATCGCAAGTCGTTTATTTGAATCTTGAAATGTTATATTTCCTGAACCTGCATGGTGCGCTGCTTACTAAGCTAATCCGAACCAAAGGAAGCAGTGACGTTAGCCATATTTACCCAAGGAAAGGAGGTCATGTTTTAGGTTATGTTTGTTTGTCACTTGATTTTAACGACCTCAGCGGAGGTCTGCCGCTTCTCCTTTGCCATATTTTATGTGCGTTTGTGTGAGCTGGAGAGCAGAGGAATGGATTACGCTGCAGGAACACGGAGTCCTCATAAATGCCCTAAATGATGTTTGTTGTTAGTGTATTCCATTGGTTACTGATCTGCCCCAACCACGGGAAAGGTATTTTTTTAAGTAAGGTCACTAAGACTGTGGTTCTCGTCGGAGGAAAGATCTCCATGGTTGAAAAGAAACTACGGTTGGCTGTTGATAGAATATGGGACAGAAAATCTTGTCTTCGGTGTCGAAGTCGCACACTTTGTAGAAACACACCCATCAATCCCGACCTCAAAAAAGACTGTTTTTGTAGCGCTTAAAACATCACACTAAATTTGACCATGGTCTCTTAGGGTTGGCTCAGGAAATGTTCCGGTGGAGAGATGCGTCTCTTCTAGTGTGTCATTTGTGCGTGACGTGAACCATTGCTGCTCCGGGGCCATGTTGTGTACATTTTAAATGCATCAATCTGCTGCACTCTATGAAGAACTTCATGCTCTTGTAAACAACTTCTGGTTAATAATCGTGTGCTCTCTAAACAATTTATACATAGACACATTAGTTGTATAGATATACAAATCTAATCCACTGCCCCTGCCTTGACCCTAACCCAGTACACACACACACACACACACACACACACACACACATCTCTCTCAATTATTCTGTATGTTTTATGTATATAGTGTTCTTTATTAATTTTCTTGTACTTATTTCTTTTTACCTCGTGTTTCCTTGTATTGACATTCAGGTAAAAACTGAACTTAAATGAGTATTCAGTATTCATATCCCTCACAGAATGCGTTCTACAGCAGTATTGCATCAAATGTTCACTTTTTTTAGAAACATATTGGTATTGACAATAACTGAAATAACAAAGCAGAGTTGTGATCTTTCGTTTTTTTCCTGTAATTTGGACCAACTGATGGGACTGAGTGTTGAAAACTTTCAAGGAAATTGATTTGCATCAGAAAGCGGTTCAATCATCTCGACACCAGCGGACCAACGAGTAGTTGGCTGACACACTTACACACACCTGAATGTGTATTCAATGCCAACACATGCACAGTTACCATGGTTACCCCCTAACTGTGCTCTGTAGATGTCTGTGGTATCGCATATCATCTACATTTCAGAAGGCTGAAGGCAATTATAATGAACCTGACCTCACACACACACACACACACACACACACACAAGTTAACACACACACATTAGTTGAATAACTTTTAAGGACTCTCTTACCCAATGGAAACCAGTCTGGACTCAAACACATCCGTCAGAAAATGAGGCCGACCTTCTCTCCTCGTTAAAAAACGGACTACGCGGAGATACAAGGTTTTGTAGCAGCTGCAAACTCCTTTTTAGAAATGCACACACACTTCCTCGGTGTGTGCTGCATTTGAAGCTGAACCCAGTGTATGAGAATAGATCTGAGATATCTCCTTCTGGGAAATGTACAAAGTACTGTGTGTGTGTGTGTGTGTGTGTGTGTGTGTGTGTGTGTGAGAGAAACAATAAGAGGTTGAGAATGATGAGGAGACCGCTATAGGGAAGTGAGACAAATGTGATAAAGGAAGGCTGCAATAGGAACATCTGTTCATCCAGTGCAGATACTGCAGGAGATATTGTCAGGTGTTTGCACATGGGCTTGCACGTGCACGCTTGTCTCTGCAGGAAAGAGAATTATTATTTTTGCCAATCTACTCTCTGCGTCCATCAATACAAGTATAAAGATGACGAGAGATATCACGATGCTCGCTAATACTCCAAGTTTGCTTGTATTTTTGCTTCCTTATCACGTTCCACTTCTCCTTCTCTCCTCATCCCTCCATCCACTCCCTCCTGTGTCTTTCTAACATTTTAAGGAGTGGTCAGGCTCGGCAGTTTCCTCTTGGCTGAATTACGTCCGTACAGGGAGACATTGGTCTAAATGTGTTCTCTCGCTCTGGAAGCAGAGCATGCTGTTAATCACCTCTGAAACAAATACTCCCCATACAAACACACTCATACACACACAATCGCACAGACACACTCGCACCAATCGATACAC
>CALSCE010010956.1:14588809-14624129 GCA_943593645.1 Bovichtus variegatus
CTCTCACACTCTCTCAGGCTGTTTTGGGACCAGCTGTACAGACTTGTTTGTCTGTTCCTGCTGTACTGCAGAAGCTGTTTATTGGGCCTATTTTGTGTGCGTGTGTATGTGCGTGTGTGTGTGTGTGTGTGCGCGCGCAGCTGAGCCGAAGCACCGGCGGAGGCCGACGCTAATGATCCCATCCGCGGAGCGAACACCTGTGGGAATGGCCGACCTCAAAAGAGCTGCAGAGGATCATGGGACGGGGCCCGCGGTGCCTCAAAGACGCAGCATAAACCGTGCCATTAACTCACAGCGCTGCCAATTAGCGGCGTGAGCTTCTCTGGGTTTTGCCTTATGCAGACCAAGCATGTGTCAAATTGAAATTGCACAGGCGCGTTTTAGCTTGTTTAGGTGTCAATTGAGATGGGGCGGCCATTTTTTATGACATTTAGGATTGTTTTCAGTGGCAGTGTTTTTTGATATTCAACCTAAATGAAAGTTTAACCTTAAAGGAGCAGTGGGTAGGACTTAGTGTGTCGCATCCAGCGGGGAAGTGGCAGTTTGCAACCAACCGAATACCCCTCCGCTCACCCCTCCTATGATGGCCTTTGGGTAACTTGAGAGTGAAAGGCCCTCTCTCTCGCTGTTTGCTTTGTCCGTTCTGGTCGACTGTAGAAACAACTGTGGAAGAGGACCCGCGCCCTATGTAGATACAAAGCGCTCATTCTCATGAAAATACAACTTTTTTTAGTTTCCGGTGATTCTACACTAATGAAAACATAATTATTACAATTATATTCCATATCTGCCAAGAAATCTCCCTAAGTCCTCCAGAGGCAGTAGCGGGAAGGGGGGGGGAGTCTTCTTCTGGAGATCGTGTTGAATAATACATGCCTGTTAGAGCGGAGCCGAGGAGGCTGACATGGATGGAGGAGAGACTATTGAGCTGTATATAGAGTTTTGATAGTGTGAGAATATGGAGCATTTATTACGATGAGGTATCAGCAGGCAGGT
The DNA here is from genome assembly GCA_943593645.1 of Bovichtus variegatus. Taxonomy (NCBI): domain Eukaryota; kingdom Metazoa; phylum Chordata; class Actinopteri; order Perciformes; family Bovichtidae; genus Bovichtus; species Bovichtus variegatus. The sequence goes on from CALSCE010010956.1 coordinate 14,589,806, forward strand.
TAGTTACAGAGTGGAAATGTGATATTTGATAAATCTATTAGATTTTAGAATGCAAAAGGGAAAAGTGTAGCAGAACATTGTCATTTTTAGATGCATGTGCGTTCCTAAAATGTGCACACAGACAACATCCATAAACCGATTACAGCCAGTGCATTGTGGTTAAACCTCCTTTACATGTATGTGGTCGAGGTATTGACCCTACACTAATCTGACATATGACGAAGCAGAGAGAAAATGAGTGAGTGTGTGTGTGTGCGTGTGCGTGCGTACACTTTTGCAGGTTCAGATCTGACAGATATGATGGGTCACTCCTGCCCTGTAGCCCAGTGACCTCATCAGACAGTGTTGAATTATGGGTAGTGGCACTCAGGTCTCACAGCTGTCTCTCTGCTTAGGGCGCAGTGATAGTGAGTCATCTCTCAGTCACACACACACACATACACACACACACACGCACACTCATAGAAACTCCCACACTCACACAGCCTCTGGACTGCGGGGGGATCTGACATTTAGCGGTGGAGGGAAAAAGCCGTGAGTGTGAGCTTGGAAAAACAACAGAGCCGCAGCCATGACGGCCTGAAACACGCCAGCGTACTGCAGAGTGGAAGCACAGCAAGTAGTAGAGGTACTTGTATTTACAGTGTACAAACTGCACTTCCTTGTTAGTGTGTCCTGCAAATATTGAGTTTTAATTCATGTTATTCTCAACATAATTAACTAATTCATTGTCAATTGACCGTTTTGACAATCTCCAACCTGTGATGGTCAAGCTTTCCATTGTGCTGCGGCCCATATGCAGTAAATCAGAAGTACACCGACCTTTTTGCACCACGGACCGGTTTCATGCAAGACAATTTTTCTACGGACCGGGGGTGGCAGGCATTACACACAATAAAGTTCAAAAAATATAATTTAATTATTACATACATAATTAAAATGTAATTATTCCATTTTATATTATGCACTTTATTTATATTATTATTACATTTTAAGATGTATAATATAATACATAAAAATGTTAACAATAAATATCACCAACACAAAAAAAAATAAAAACGTTTTATTCTTTCTGTGCGGCCCGGTACTGGTCCGCGGCCCGGTGGTTGGGGACCCCTGCAGTAAATGATGGCAGTGGCAGATTTACCACTCAAAATTCACTTTTGCTCGTGTTTCTGGTTTTTGGAAAAGCTACAAAAAGACACCGCATTCCAATCTCTTTTATCTTTTATATAACGCTTCAGCATGTGGACGAATCCAGAGCTTGACAGAGGTTGTGATTGCTAAGCTATGATTGGACACTAGCTGATCGGGAAGGCGGCCTAGTCTTTCTACTTCTGTGTTTTAATCATGCCTTTCAATTTATTTCGTAAGAGACGTTCTGAAGTAGGCTACTGTTTGGAGATGGAGGGCGGCTTTCTCATCTTTTGATCTCTTCATTTCTTAAGAGCAACACGGATCACTGCCACGAGCAACAGGGCTGCTGCGATGGACATATGAAAGCAAGAGGCTGGACTTGATGAAATGCCTTTCAATTGTCTACCAGAGGGTGTGTAGCTCAAACGGGCCGCGCTATAACCGGACTATGAAGGTTTAAAGGCACATTCTGTCAAAGTAAATAAGTGAACACATAGGCCTACTACAAAGCACTGCACCGAAACCACACAGATGAAAAAGTGTGGTTCCAGTGCGCACAACACACACACACACACACACACACACACACACACTGATACACGTACACAATGCAGTTGGCATAAATACTATCTATGGCAAATAACATGGACTTCTGCTGAATATTTGATCAGATACCAGCACAGGCTTAATAATTTAACAGCAGGCCTTTACATGACTCCACTGCCTCGGCATTTGGAAATGAATGTTGGACGGTTAGGGATAAACTTCCCCTTGTGATATTAAGCACCAATATTGCTCCAAGACCCCGCCCCCCTCCCCCTCCCCCCCTCAAGGCATTGCATCCATGGACAATGTCACATGCCTAGAAAATGTCCACTAGTTGTCTAAATCTGACATCATTATTTTTGAAAGACATGCCCCGTGTGACCTAATCCATCCACTTTTCAGTGGTGCGGAACAATCTATTGATCTCCTGTATCAATGTAAAGCAATTACCAGGCAGATGGAAAAGTGTGGTGACTGAAGAAAAACAAAAAGTTTGTCGCATAAATTCTTTTTTGTTATCTTTGTGTATTTGCAACAGACAACTAAGTTAACAACCAGGGTGAAGACGGTTACCGCCATTTTATTTTTATTTAATTTCATGTTTAGCATATATATAATCTTTTGTTTTCATCTTTATCAAAATAGGCCTGCCTTGTATTTATTTGGCACAATCAATTCTTTAAAATAAAAAAAATAAAAAATTATAAAAAAGTCTGTTGTGTTCTTTGACTGACTCATAAAAAAAAAAAAAAAAAAACTCCCATCTGTAAAATATAAGCACCCATTGACCCACTTTTATTCAATGCAATGTTCGATGGGGAGAAATGAAGCAATGGCAAAACTGCATCAAACCAGTAGAACTTTAAAAGAAGAAAGTAGAAAGTAAGTAGCCTACGACGCACCATTATATAAAGAACATTACAGGGCTAGTGTGGTGCAGTAATGTAGTGATAATCCTCGTGTCTCGGTTGCATCAGTGTAAATCTCGGGGGTTGGGCTGGAACAGCGACGTCCGGTCAGCTCGGTGTCTCCTCCGGTCGAGGACGATCAGGAAACAAACCGGATGAATAATACACCGTGTCGGCGGTCACATGTCGTGCAGCGGGCTCCTGAATGATTTAAAGCTTTTTACATCATCAGCCTCACCCTCCCTCTCCTCCTCCCCTCCGCGCTGTCTCCCGCTGATGCACCGCGCAGCCCGGAGATGCTGCTGCTGATGCTGGTGACCGACTGCAGCATCCGACATGGACATCCTTTAATCCAGCCGCGCCACAGTGAGTGTTTTTCCTCCACTTTTCCCTTCCTCTCATCCCCTCGTTATCTCCAACTAGATTACCCCTCCATCCCTCTCCGCCAGTGACTTCCCCCCCCACCTCACTCCTCCTCCCCTTTTTGTTGTCTTCCTTTGTGCAGTTTTTTTTTTTTTTTCATGAGCGATGGTGCATTACGCGGCGGAAACCGCGCGTCCTCGTAGAGGTGATGTTCGGTGAGTCCGCGGAGTTGACGGAAATGTTGGTTAATGGTCCCTTCCTGTATGCGCAGCTCACCTTGACGATGTGCGTCTTTGCGTGAGAAAGAGAAAGGGAAGAGAGAGAGAGAGAGTTTAGGGCGGGTGTCGCTTCTCCCAGCGGACTCGAGCTGCAGCAGGCTACATTTGGAGGGTCGAGAAGAGTGCAGGAAGAGACAGAGCGGCCGCTGGGACTCGACTGAAAGAGGGTGGGACGTTTAATGAAGTGTTTTTTTTTTTGCAGGTGAGAGCATGTACAAGTATTGCTTTTATGGATTTAGTTTAGGTGTGTCAGAGGGAGAGGAGAGAAACAAAGATGGTGAAACTTGTTGTCTTTATGCTCTGGAAAAGGAGATGGGGAAAAAAAAAAAAGATAGATGTTCCATACTGAGAAGGATGGAGTTTATTTTGCTGTTTGTCCTCGTGATACTCTAAAAGTCTATCTATCATAGACTAAAAATAAGCTTTTTGCAAAGGCCAAATCTGTGTCTGATGTCGAGAACAATTTAAAAATATATCTATTTATCTTATCTATCTATCGCACCACACAAACAGTGTGTTAACTGTGCTGCTGTATGCATCTGTGTGTGTCTACGTGAGGACAAGAGCACTCAGACACTGAAAGCCTCAAGCTGGGGAACTGGGCTAATCCCTAATGACATGGCCAGCGCTCTCTCTCTCTCTCTCTCTCTCTCTGCCATAAGGTCTCTCTTTTTCCCCCCTCCTTAATTCTTTTTTTCCCTCGTCTCTTATACTCAGTTGTGAGGACGTGCTGTCCGTGGTGCTGAAAACAGTCATCAACAGGCCGCTTGCTAATACGCTCAAACTTGATGGCCCTGTCAGCGCTCAACAGGTGCCTATTACACTTACCATAAGAGACAGACGCACAGAAGAAAAAAAAAGTTTCAGATGGAGGTTGTGTTTTCATGCTAGAGCTGTGGGGTTTTGTTTGAAAAAGGCTGGACATATATAAGAGTGAACAGATGAACTAAGGCAAAAGCAGTTCTAACCAGGACAATAGATGCCAAACAGGAAGAAGAAAAACATGGTGATGATGATGATGCAGGGTGAAAACAACAACGAAAAGAAGTAGAAGCAGAAGATTACATAACAGACCAATTTAGCAACTGCAGTTTGTCTTCCAGCATATCTCCCCATAAACACACACACACACACACACATACACACGCACATGCACTCACAAAGCCCCAAGACATCCAGGTCTCACATCAGAGGACTGTCACATGAAGGGCAACACCGCTGGTGCAGCTTGAGGTCCAGTGACTTGCTGCTTGCTCAAGAGCACTTCAGCAGCGCCAGTGGGCACAAATAACATGAGCATTACAATAACCATTTTTTTAATTTAATTTTTTGACTGAGAATTTTCACTTTGAGTAGGTGTTTGTGTTTCAGTGTCGGGCAGAGTTTGCGAATTAACTACAAAGGACATAATCTTTTTTTATATATGTATTTTTAGGCATTTTCTGTCTTTAGTAGGTAGATATAGTGGAGAAATGGGGGGGGGGGGGTTATTTAGGCTTTTTTAACTGTTCCTAACACATGTAGAAACTAAAATGTTCCTCAAAGTGGTATAGTCTATGTATAGCTTTACGTAACTGCTAAACTGTGGCAAAATTCACATCGTCTCGCTTTAAACCTGCCTTGACACATCAACATCTTTTCAGTTGACATGTGAACTTGCCAGCAAACAGTTGCTTATTTACACATCCAGCAACATTAACGTTCATTTAGAGTGGTGTTTCTGTCCACCTGATGAATGTAAATCCAATATTCCCTCTCTTTTAGTTCTGTTTTTGGTCTCTACTAACTCCTGAGGGAAATATCTGGCTCTTTAGCTTCTAAATGCTCTCCTATGTTCACCAGTTATCTAGTCACTAACTTTGACTCTCTGCTCTTCGGCGTTAAGCAGGTAGAGTCCAGTGGGGTTTTAAAGCGTTTTCACTGAAAACAGCCGCCTGCCTTGGTCCCGTAAACGATACTGTGAGAGCTGTGAGAACCAAAACAGTACATTTGTGGCCCAGGCAGCTCAAGCCAAAACACTGAAGATAAAGCTCAAAATGCACATAGTAAGTGTGTAACTGCAGGGTTTCTGGTCTCTCGTTCCTCTTTATTAGAAATAATGGATGCCTGTGTGTGTGTGTCTGTGTGTGTCTGTGTCTGTGTGTGTGTGTGTGTGTGTGTACACAAGACAGAAACAAGAAAAAATGTATGCTTCTTTGAGATATGGTAATGTGTATTTGCCTGAATGAAAGATTTCTTTATAACAGATGCTTAACATTTAGTGATGTCATTAGTACCCTCTTCCTGTAAAATATAGATTTGACTCATGCAGCATAATCACACGCATACACCGAAACATAAGCCTTTATATTTATGAATGGCTGACTGGCCCCCACCACCCTTTCTCCATCAGATGCTGCTCTGCCCTGACGTCAGTGAACCTGCCTGCGCATAAAGGCTATTATAATCAGGACCTCACACACACGCACACACACACACATTGCATCCCTTCCGCTGTCTCTGTCAGCCGCACAGACACACACACCTCTGGTTATTGGCTCAACAGGCACCAAAGAGAGAGAAAAAATAAGGAAAGACGAAGAGCAGAGATCGAAAGAGACCTGAGGGCCAGTGTGTGGGAGGCCTCGGTCATTATCATTACAATGTAATCCGATCACTGTTATAAATGTGTGACTGTGGCTTCTTCCCGGCAGTTTCATCAGTAGTCTTTTTTACCTCCATCTCGTCATTTGGAGCAGTTTCTAAACAAAATGCACCACTTTTATTATATTATTAGTCAGGAACTGACGAAGCTGAAAGCCGTCACATGTTAAGCTGTTGTCTCTAGGACACACTATAGTCTAAGAAGCAGATCATTATTACAGATGGTAGGATAAACAAGGAAGGATGCTTGTTCTCTTGCCTTTTTAATGAAAAGTCTGCGCCAGCGTGCTTCAGTATTCAGAGGCTCCCATCATTTTAAAAATCACTAAAATAGCATATAGAGACTTTCTGTTGCATTGACAAACAGTCAGTCATTTAGCAGATGCACAAAGCAGCTCGAGTAGTAAAACTGATTGAGAGGAAATCATTGCTCTTGCATGTCTCTGAGGCTTTGCCACAATTATCCCCCCTAATAGGCCTCTTCTGACTCATTACAGTGGTACCCTCAGTTTATAGTGGCCTTCATAAAAAGACAGCTACAAGAAGTTGTGGAAAACTAACCCGGTATTTGACTCTTCACCTCCTCCAGAACTACTACTGCACAAACCCTCAAGACATGTAGTATTCAGCAAGATGTATTACTTTTGTCAAGGCACCAGTACACAGTGTGTGTAAGCTGCGGCAAACACATTAATTGTCATCAATGTGACAGGAGAAGATCAAATTACACTGATATTACCCTTTCTCGCGGAGTTGGTTGTGAAACTTGATCATCAGTCAAAAGCTCATAAAGCCATTGCTACTGACTGTAATCTCACTGAGACAAAGTGCTTTGTTTGGAATGCCTCCACTTTTTATGTTTTTTAAACCCAATGGACCCACTTTGAGGATTGCATCAGTTTCTTCCAAAGAGTGGACATAACATACACTTACACTGCGGTTACTATGAGGTTCTTCTTTTCCACAAAACAAGGCTACTAGGATGACACCCTTATACTTTTACTTCAAAGAAAATGTACATTTGGATCCACATTTGATGTAATTAACAAAAGGACTTTTCTAGATTGCCAATTTGAGTATGAAAAAGAACGCGGTACAAGCACAGATAGGCTTTGATTAACTGATGAAATGCTTGCCAAATGACCATTGGTACCTCATCATTAACGTTCACACCCTAGTAGAGAGGGAAAAAAAGCACAGCCTCTTGGTCTTAATGGTGGTGCACCCTATGCTAATTTCAGAAGTCAAAGTTGTTGTTGTTGGATTGCAAAAACTTGTTTCTGGACAAACACTGGAGTTCAGGGAATTTATCCATTTGGTTGCCATGATACAGTGTAAAGCGCTCCACAAAACAGCCTCTGAGAGGAGACAGAGAAAAAGAAAAGACGGTGAGAGAGTGAAGGGAGGAGGAAATACACTTGAGGATGTAGAGAGGGTAACAGGTGAAGCTGGAATCGATGAAATAAAAAGGGCCATCAATTGTCAGCGGACTGTTTGAACATAGTGAGCAGTGGACACAACAGGGACGACGCTCATTTCCTGGCAAGCAGTATAAGCTGACAAACAAGTCCCTGCCAGAGAAACCAGAGAGGAAGTGGCGAGGTTCGAGAGAGTGACGGCCAAGAGACGGATACTGTATGTGTCTCTAATGGGCTACGACACATGCATTTTTCTCGACTTAAACCCAAGACAGATGGATACTGATTTCTCTATCATAAAAGACCACACAGATATGTTTTTATGTAGTGTTGCTTTACAGAAAGCTCTCTCAGATATTACAGAAGGACAACACAGCCCGCAGAAAGGATGGGGATTAGCGACTCGGATCGATAGAGACAATACCGTGGGTGGAAATGTCTTTTGGCAACCACTGGCATTATTTTCTTTCTCCATTATTTCTAAGTGTCACCGGTATTTCATGGTATTGGAGCTCCTTGGCGAAGAATTAGGCAGCAGAAAATCAATGAGCCAGTTTTAGGGGCCAGGTTTTAAGCCTTCTCTTCACTATATGTCTGCATTTGCAGCTTTCTACTCTGCATCGAGTTTAGCCTCCGAGTGTGAAATGACCCTATTGTTTTGTTTTTTTTAGAGCTTAAGGCCACACAGACAGATATCATCGATACGGCTGGTTAGCCAGGGAGCCAGAGGGAATGACACTGTTGTTTTTATTTATCTTGCAGTCGGGAGCCAGACCCAGTGTGCTTTAAGCGTCAGGCGCCCGCTGTGTTGCATTAGGGCAAGATTGATGGGGATGAGGCAGGCCAAATTGTGAGTGAACCGGGCTGGCTGACAGGTCAGTCATGCAGAGCAATTTGTCTGTAGCCTGGCACCAGCGGCAACACTTTCCACCTTGGAAATCTTTTAACAACACAAGGATGATGCATCTTAAACGGCGAGACCACTGCAATATGACTTCTCTCTGTCTACGCGTCTTATCACATGAACGTGTTTGAACTTAAAGGTCAAGATCAAAGTGACTCAGAATCATTAGTAATCCAGAATGTGAGCCAGATGTGTTGAGTAAACTGGTCAGACGCAGAGGGACATCCCTGTTTGTGTTTTGTATTTGCCTCATACCAGTTCTAATAGTCTCGATCGACACATTACACCTAATGCTTAGGGATGACAGTATGCTGGCTAGTATCATTTGTTTATACCAAATGTTGACTTTGTAGGACCATTCTATTCTATTATGTTTTGCCTTCATTTACTGGCACATTGGTTATCTGCTCTGTTTTAACGTATTTCATGTTCCCTGTGTATTTGAATATTTAGAGCCATTGATTTACAACGTCCTGCTTTAGACTTTGGCGGATCTTTGCCCCCCCCAAAATAAGCCCTTCTGTCTAACTCTGGCATATTTTCAGGAATGTTATTAATATACACTGTACCTGTCAAATAAAATATAAAAAAAAAAAAAACTAAAATCCGTTAAGTGGAGCTACATTTCATGAGATCTTCTACTTGTTTTTTCTAGATTAGTATACGTGAATCAGACAGACATGGCTGAGACCCCTGTGGATTAAATCTCAAAAGGGCCCACAACACATCAGGGTTCTAGTGTTTTTCATTCACTACTGTCTATGATCACGTTAACACATTTTTATGACAGCTTTTTTTTAAACGGTAATGTTTACAGAGAGATTTTGGGTTCCTGTCGAATAATTATTCTGCAGCGTATGGAGAGGGCACACTGGTGGGCCCCTGGGTGCACGGCCCAGACTGTCTGCTCGTCTGTTAGACGATGTAGATAGTTTGTCATGAGTAAATCAAACCAAGAATCCATCGGTAAATTACAGAGGCAGTCAGGCAGCCATCTCAGCGAAACTGATGGGAACATTACAGTTCTTATTTAAAAATCCGACTCTGAACAGTGTGGACAGACGGGGACAGTTCATGTGTGACTGATGAGTTGGGCAACAAAATCAACCCGGCAGGAAGCAATTACTTTTTTTTGTGTTAAATGACGAATCAGAATCATCAGACTTGTCAGATGGGGCCACTGTGGCAGGTCAGCCGAGGCACGGAATCAGCCAGACAGTCCCGTCAGTCAAGCAGAGGAAAATGAATTTAGGACTCCACATATCCACTTTATATCCAGCAAACGACTGCTGATATCTATAAGACTCCGACTCAAATGGATCTAGTATTATCATGGCGTTTGCAACTGTAAAGATGCTGCTTTTGAAGAAATGTCATTTCAATATTTGTATAACTTAAAGTCAAGGTTTTTCTCCAATGTTAACACAATGGCACTCTCCGATGTTTGACCTCAAAGCACACAATATGAACAATCAAGTTTGCTTCATACAGGACCAGACTATGATTTTAACGAGCAGGTCTAACGAAAGGAAGTAACTGCGATGGATATTAATTGATAGCAATGTATTATTGTGTAGACTGCAGACAGCATGGTGCTCTAAGCACTGCGGTGTAATGCTCCTTAGAGGCTGGCCTCATAAATCTTAACACTGAGAGGCACTGAAGTAGAGCTGTGCACACAAACATGAATTATGCACATTCACTTTTCCTTTTTCACATAAGCACAGTCTGTCTGTCCAGCTTTCCATCTATCTACACATATACACCACACAGGGCTGGTTATGTAACAATGTGCATTCTTTTCTGCCAGACAGACAGACAAACATACGCCGCGGTCAACATGCTGATATGCTCACAATGGCCGTGCTAAAATGCTGATGTATGTTATTCCATGTTCCACATCTAAGTTTAACGTATTAACATGCTAACATTTCGCTAATTAGCGCCAAAACCAAAGACCGGGAGAAAAAGAGGAAAAGACATTTCCGAAGTCAGACAAATGTCGCTGACTCAGGCATTCTACTGAACGATGATGTGTTGTCTCCTTCCTGTTCTGTCTGTGGGCCTTCAGAACGGGGGCCAGGGCCGGTTGCCAAGTTTGGTTCTTTATAGGGACTGAAGCAACGCACGCCTGTTGAGTGAATCAGAAGGGCTCTCAGCCTTAATAAGCTAATGCAGCTCTTACTGTAAAGCCAATGAGAGCTCAATCAGGTTATTCATCCAGTAATTCAGACGCAGGCAGGGGCGGACACAGAGACGGGCTTAGTCGTGGCTGATTAGACTCAAGGATGGATGTTCTGACAGCTCTCTTATCTAGGAAACGCTAATGCTAAGATGCTAGAGGTGGTGATGATTATGATGACAGGGATTCAACTATTGATCTTTAAACTGCAGCACTATGGCAGAGCAGATAATGGGTGTTTTCTTTTTTTTTTTGTTATATAATACTGAGAAAAAGGTCTTGTCTGTGTGAAACGGGGCTGCTGTAACAGACCTGTGTTGCTTACACACTGGTAGATGGCAGTCATTTTTACAAATATTTCTCTTACTCAGAGCTTTCCTTTATTTGTCTGTGTGCTTTTCTCTCCCCTGATGCTGTTTTGTTCACATATACGCTTCTATTTCATGGCCCTTTCGCTCGTAATGAAATGACAAGAGCAACACGATTAATTCAATGGCTGGATGTTTAAATGTAAAATGTATTGCCTTTGCCCACACAATATTAAATAATTCAGTAGCTAACGTCGCCACTGGCACTTTATTCTGTGCTGCATATAAAGGCTCAGAAGATTAGCACCAAAAATAACAATAAAAAAAAAAAAAAAAAAAAAAAAGGTCCAGCTAAAAGAAATAGTATGAGAAAATGGATCCGATTAGCCTAGCTTAGCATAAAGACTGGAAGCAGGGAGACTGCTAGCACAATGACTAACCCAGTCTTTAGGTCTAACCCAGTCTAACCCAGGTTTATTAGCTTGGATAACCTCACAGGGATGACAACAATCCAGAACTTTGGACTGAGCCCGGCTTGCTGTTTTTCCCCTGCCTTCAGTCTTTATGCTAAGCTAAGCTATTTACCTCCTGGACCCATCTCCAGAGTGGTATTGATCTTCTAATCTACCTCTTGGCAAGAGAGCGAAGCGTATTTTCCAAAATGTCAAAGTATAATTAAAAGGCGGTCTGCAGCAGCCACTGCAATATTTCTGTAAGCTAGAGAGTGCGCAGAGAGTATAGCCCACAAGACTGCACCATTCTCATGCTCTAATTGTATTAAGAGAAAATGATAAATGTTTTAATATTCTTCTGGATAAGGACCTTTATTAAATTACACACAGTGACATTATATCATGTGATTCATTGTCCCCTTTTTTTTCATTCAGTTAACTGAAGTAGTCCATGAGAAATGAGCAATACATACTTTGCTGGGTCTGGAGCTTGTGCTGGGTTGAAAACGGAGCAGGTGGAGATGAGGAGGTTAGCAGGGGCTCAGATTACTGCGGCTCTATGTTACATTGGGTCAGCTCCTGACTGCTGTAACACTGACCTCCTAACATCGTGTGGGCCAGTTTGAGTAGTTCCTACATCAAAACCAGAAGTGTCTGCGCTCTGGAATAATCTCTGGAAAACAAGCCTTTTATCCTCGTTTTTAAATTCTATTTACAGTAAATCAAATTTGGATTGTTTTGTGCTTATTTATTAATGATTTAATACTTGATTTTATTTCAATCCTTCTTGATGCAGTTTAATTGTAAAGTTTAACTTTAAAATCCCTTTTAACTTGTTTTTTCTTAAATTTAAGTCACACAGGCCTTGTTTTTGGATAAAGGTTAAATGCTCTTAAACTAACCTTTATCCCCGGGAGGACTGTTGGTAGAGTGAAGTGGGTTTACCGCCGCAGATGGAACACCTGCTGCCACGGTGCTTTGTGCTGCTCGGTTTTGTTGATCTACGACTGTTCAAATAGCTCACTCTCAACACAGGGCAGGTGGTGGTTACTGTCAATGAAACTAGACGGGGAATATTAAAACGTCACAGATCTTTTGAAAAACAAGCTGCCTGTGATATTGAATCATGAAAGGCTGTGCGTGTGCGTGTGCGTGTGCTTGGTACTCAATACACATCTAATAAACGCAACAATCTCAAATGGAGCCCATTTTGTTCCAAGCTTCCACTTTTTTTTTAAGTTTTTCGCTGAGTGGGATTGGATTCGTGCATAGGTAACAGTGTCTCTAATTAAAGCCGTTATGGTCTGTCTCCACACACACACACACGCACACACACACACACACACACACGCACTAATTGATGAAGCCCAACTGGGGGATCAAAGTTCAGTGCTCTAAAGTGAAACAGATTTGCTGTTTTGCAGTCTGCTCATCCTCTTCTCACCCTTTCACTAATGGTATTCATAGGAGAAAGTAAAAAGCCAATATATGAATCACTCCTCCCCTCTACAAGTAAATAGTGAAATTCGATTTCATTACATTACGTATATCAGGATACCGGTAAGTTGGCGTTGTGATGGGTTAACAACCCCCGGCCCCGCCCCGCACTCACCATCGCACACAAATGAAATCACCGTTTGAGCTTTTTCTACCTCTGCACATGCTCGTACTCCCACTAATTGCAGCGACAACAGCAGCCCCGGCCCACTCTGGTTAAACAGCGGGGTAATTGCAGCCATTATTTGAGTGGCTCATATTATAGCTGAGAGGCAACGTGAGTGTGCTGTGTGTGAGTGTGTGTTTGTTCAGTAACTTGCGCTTGTTGTTCAAAGTGGATGATGGTGATTGTTAGTTCACTGATATTAAGAGAGAGAGAGGGGGGGGGGGGGGGGGGAGAGGTGGGCTGCGCTACAATTGGTGACTATAATAGCCCTCTTTTCAACAGCAGTTACTCATATGACATCAGAGGCACTGTTGAAAAGCTGTGGAAGAGGATAATAAAGCGTAACACATAATTGTTGTAATTAGTTTACACAAAAAAAAAAATCGAAAAAGCTACATATTTCTGTTCAACTGTGCGCTGCCCACACTCAAAGTCTTTTCAATTTGTTGATTAACTATAATAATATATAATATCATTATAATGAATAGTATAAATAATATCATATATGTGTTCCTGTATATTTTATAATTTTGTAATTGGTTAAAATGTGGCCACATTTCACTACTTATCTTCTATGTGGTAATATATAATAATACATCACATAAGATATTGAGTTTTGGGTAATCACGTAAACTACAGGCCAGTTATTTAATAATAATAACAGAAAAACATTAAATGAACTAATAATATAATTTTGATTGTCCATTTCGTTTAAGTTATAGACACATTTCTGGGTCATTATTTGTTTGTTTGTTTGTTTGTTTAAGGATGATTTCCAACTTTACACAAATTAGTTGCAAGTTTGTTTTCTTAGGAAACTAAATAACCAGGAGGTTGAGTTTTTGGTTGCAATTAAATTTTTGTATTTGACAAATGACCAGGACAGGTACAGTGTCAGTTCCAACCTGTAATTTACGGGGTTACTCAGTTTTGTATGTAACATTTTATATGTAATGAGTAGAGGTATAAAAGAGCACAAAATGGAAATACTCAAGTAAATTAGAAGTACCTCACAGATGCACTTAACGTACACTATTACAGCACCACTGATTCTACACGTCTGCAGCTGTAATGTTCTGTGACAATTCATCTCATTGTAATGCTACCAGGCAGGGTTGTAGAATTGAATGAAATCCTGACAGCCCTTTTTGAATCTGTATGTTTGGCGGAGGTTTAGCAGACACATGAGTACATATGATTGCACATATTGCTCCCTCTTCGCCATGCAAACAAAAGAAGATGAAGTGTTCATTGTCGTGACAAATGAGCTTGGCTACTATAGCAACAGGGCTACAGGGAGAGGACAGCTAATTAGCTGCTTCCTCATTCAGGTACGCTTCATTTGTGGACAAATGTGTAATACATCTCCACCGTTGGGCTCCTGTGTCTTGGCGTGCATGAAAGCCAGCATTGTGTGTCAGAAGAATAATCTAAGTCCATGTGCTGTGAAATGCTGAAAGAATAAATCCTCCCGACTTTTGTTTTTGCAGATAACTTTCTCACCATGGGTAGAACAACTGAGATGGCATTCCACTAAACCTGGACGAGAGACGAGAGCTTGCAGAATACGGAGTCGCAGGCAGCGGCACAAAGATCAGATCTCCTTTTGATTATACCATCGTTCGGAAAAGGAATAACTCTTCTTCCACAGTGCTGTACGTGATTGTTTTCGCCAGAAAACAGTAAAAGTACAAAAAGAAAAAGTAGCAACAAACTTCCCGCTCGTCCTTGTGTAATTCTTACCTTTGACTCTTGACCCTTGACCTTTTAGCTCCAAGTATGAGCAGTTTGGTAGCGAAGCTAGACCCTCGGAGGGTACAGTGGCGCTCGACATGGAACACCTTCACGTCACGTGTCCTGAGGACCAAACCTGTGGAATCCATGTTGGATTCGGCCATGACGGGCACCGGGGCACACGGGACCAAACTGGCCCGGGTCTTATCTACAGTGGACCTGGTGTCGCTGGGCGTGGGCAGCTGCGTCGGGACAGGGATGTATGTGGTCTCGGGGCTGGTTGCCAAGGAGATGGCTGGTCCTGGGGTCATTGTGTCCTTCATTATCGCCGCTGTGGCCTCCATACTGTCAGGTGGGACAATGCACACATGGATTTTGTGACTTTTTCTGGCTCTTAAACACTCTCTTACTCTCTTACTCTGTCACTCTCACACACACACACACACACACAAGGCTGACTATAACATAGCATAGGCCAGGCCACAGTATAAAGATCACTGTCTGTCTTATCCCCATTACACTGATATCATTTATATGAAGAGCCTTTTAATAATGCTGCAATAAGAACCATGGCAAAGACATTATACCGGCGAAGCAATCATATAAGAGGCACTCAAGGGATGTTTGTTTAGTACTAGTTTAATGCTCTTATCAATACCTTCAGCTCAGCCTTTCACTTGGATGATAATGCAGTCCTATCACTTATGTGTGTATGAATGTGTGTCTGTCTCCTCCCCTGTCACACAGGAGTGTGTTACGCAGAGTTTGGCGTGCGGGTGCCTAAGACCACAGGTTCGGCCTACACATACAGCTACGTGACAGTGGGCGAGTGCGTGGCGTTTTTCATCGGCTGGAACTTGATTCTGGAGTATCTGATTGGCACAGCGGCGGGGGCGTCGGCCCTCAGCAGCATGGCGGACTCACTGGCCAATCACAGCATCAGCAACTTCATGATTACACACATCGGAACGCTCAGTGGCTTGGGTGAGTGGGGAAGTTTTTTTTTTTATCATTATTTGCTTCTGATTTTAGTTTCAAGATTTGGAGTAATTTGAGATTTAGGTAAAGTCTAAGATTTTTGTGCATTACTGGCGTCAGTAATACAGGAAGGATGGTTTAAGGAACTCATGCTTTTTCATAATAGAAACCCAGCATAAGGAGTAAAAAAACTAAACTAATAATAATATATAATAAAAATATACAATTGTTCTTTTTCCTGCTGGGAAAAAAAATCCACTTATTCCTTGTAAATAGCTAATACAAATTAAATACAAAATATGAACAATAGTTTATAGTAAATTTTTTCTTTTTTTTATATTTACAAGGGGATTCTGCAGTGGCTTAAACCTGAGTTCTTAAATCTGTTGACCCAAAGTTATCCATACCACTGGAGAAATGTTGCACTACTGTATTTGAATGATGGTAACTATTTGAAATCCTGATAAAAAAAAAAAAATGTAAGTTACACCATCCGGGAAATCATCCTACCCCTATCAGATTTTTTTCCACGGAGCATCTGAAAGACGTTTCTTCTAAATCATGTCATTATGGAAAGTAACAGTGGACGGAGCCTCTCCGATTTCTAAATGATTCATGCAACATTTTCCAGTTGATAAACCGTACCATGAGGGGAATGCCTGCTAATCTGGTGTAATGCTATATCTGACGTGTGTGCCAGTGGTGTCTATCTGATTGACACCACCCTGACAGTCTCTTCCTGTTCAACACGGGACAGAGCGGTGGAAGTGGTCACATGGTAAGCAGCATGGCCAGCTGTTCCCCACCATAATGGAAAGTTAATGTTTTCCTTTTCCTGCTGAAGATAAACGGCTGTTTGTTTGGAATTTAGCTGAAAATACATGTCATCATTTTCTGTGTGACCGCCTGTGTGTATTTATAAAGAGTGACTTCCTGTGTAACAGCTGCACTGTTGAGTTGGGTTAAAGAGTAATTATTGACATTGTTTTGCAGTGCATTCAATATAAGGCTTTACTGGGATGGTAAAAATTGGTCGTGTTGCAAATGTATTTCCAATTTTGACAACGCTACGTCAAATTAAACAAATTCTTCGAAAGTCCCTTTTGGTGATTTCCGGGAAAATCCGATTTTCGGGAACTAACTCTTTAGCATACACTGTGCTGAGTGACAGCCCGAGCATTGTTTCAGTGGCTTTTTTCTTTTCTTTTTTTAAATAGTCCATAGTAGTGCTGAAACGATGAGTAAATGAACGGTCAACTTAGTTGAGCTTGAACGTCTATTCTTGACTTTGGAAAACATATGAACACAAGGTCTGACTTACTCGTTGCCTCCCAAGCTTTCATTTCGCAGCCTTCCCCAGCGATTGCAAATTGTTCAGTCTCAAGCTCTAACTGACTGAGCAGCTATGTTTACGGAGGAAGGCCACAAATACAGTTAAAAACCTTGGAAACAACAACTAAGTTGGACTGTTTTCTTCTGTTAAACGACTTCTTGGCTGGAAAACAACTTTAATAATCAAGTAATCATTTAGCTCGGCTCTTTCCAGCTTCTCAGATATGAAGGTTTGCCACTTTCCTCTGATTTGTATCATTTCATCTGTGGGTTTGAGACTATTGGTCAGACACAATAAGAAATGTTAAGATGGCTCTGAGAAATTGAGAAGAGCCTTTTTTCACAATTTCTTTTAATAATCAAAAGAATAACCGATAATGCAAAACGGTCTGAACTATAATACCTGTGCTGATCCTAACCCTCTCCTTTAGGTAAAGGGGAGCAGTCGTACCCAGACCTGCTGGCGCTGCTCATAGCACTGCTGGTGACAGTGATAGTTGCTTTGGGAGTGAAGAACTCCGTGGGCTTCAACAACGTGCTGAACGTCATCAACCTCATAGTTTGGGTGTTCATGATGATCGCCGGGCTGTTCTTCGTCAGCGGGGAGAACTGGGACGATGGGAGATTCCTGCCCTTTGGCTGGTCTGGGGTACGCGTGCACACACGCACACACACACACACACACACACACCCCACCTGCTGATGTCCTCTGCGGTCGCGATCATTTCTCTTCCTTCTGTTCTGTTCCAGGTGATGCAGGGTGCAGCCACCTGTTTCTATGCTTTCATTGGATTTGACATCATCGCTACCACAGGAGAGGAGGCCAAGAGTCCCAACACCTCCATCCCCTATGCCATCACTGCCTCACTCATCACCTGCCTCACTGCCTACGTCTCTGTAAGTTTACCTTGAAGACCACAGACACAAGCGGCAACAATAAATGCTTAATTTGTTTCCCTTTTATTAGCATGTCAGAGGTAAGAGGACGCACATCCCTTAATCTTGTTAATCAAAGTATCACTACAGCAACTAAACTGATTTAGAATCTTTTTCCGGCATGCACGGTGTGGTAGTGGGTTGAGATATCGACATGGCTTACTGACTACATCGTTAGAAAATAACATCACGTCGACGAACGGAAGACCGTTTCTAATTCATACGCTCACATCGGTTCTTTTTCAAATATTTTGAACCAAAAGTAATGCAACTTTAATCATTGAATTGAGAACGAAACCGTTTCAGTTCACGTTTCGGGTCATTTAGTTCACGTTATTTTGTGACATGGTTGTTAATTTAAATGACATATTTTAACCGTGTCTACATCTGCTTGCTTATTCATCATTCTTCGTCATCATGCCTTGCCTTTAGCGTTACCTGCGAGGTCTTGTCGACTAACTTTATGAACACAGACCGAACGTGCGGCCCAATTTTTTCGGTAGAAAGTGTCTGACAGAAGGATGAAAAGATCAAAAATCAAGATGCCTTCCCCTGAGTCTCGTCTCTGATCTTTGCGTATTCATCTCGCACAGCCTTCCAGATTTCTGACTTTGACACATTTGTGCTGGATGGTGGTTGCTATGGGTACCGTGTAACAGCGGCCTATCGGGAGGGCGGATTTTTTTCCGAAATCGTCTGGGGCCAAGGATTGCATCAACTTCAAAACTCAACTAATTCTCTTTGAATTCCTCTTTCTCTTTGTCTCCCAGTCGCATCTGTTTCTCCAAATAACCCTCTTCTTGTGCTGCAAAATCTATTTTCTCAGCCTCTCTTAATCTCCATCTTTCTTTGATCCGTCTCACTCTGTAGGCCTCTTGGAATAAGTGTTTTGCTCCTGTCAGGGTTCCTCTAGCTACTGCAGTTTAAGATCCAGAATATTGTTAATCATTAAGCACATTACATGTCACATCTTTTTCTCTGGTGGCATTAGCGTAAGCTCACTGTAGCTTCATCCGAAATCCTCAAAATTCTTCCTTCAGTGCTCTGTTTTTCCATGTGAGGGCAGTGAAGGAAGCGCCTTCATTCACGATGGGGAGGCCTAACCTCGTGAATGAAAATTAGCTGGCAGCAAGCTAAAATGGGCACCCAGGGATGCAGTTTGGGATCAGCTTTGATCTCTCAAACAAACATGTTGAACCAGGATTTGTCGTCGGATTCCCCGTAGATTGGTACAGTCCCCTTTGACTGGCGCACGCACACTGTCGACCAGCCTGTGCCCAGATTGGACGAAGGGTTAAAGGCCACCATAGGAGGAAACTTATCTTTATTATAGCGCTCTCTTTCTGCAATCTGTTCGAGCAGATCCCTCTCTTTTGCGGCGCAGTATCTGTGACAGATGGCCCTGCATGATTTCACACGTCAGGCACGAGGATTAAAAAATTGCACGCACACACACACACACACACACGCACACACACACACACACACAGTGAGAGAGAAGCATGACTAATGAACATTTTGCATATGATGGGATGTGCAGTGAGCTGAACGCTAGCTGTATGAGAGTATAGCTCAACACTTGTCAGTATTTAAAGCCCAAATGTTTATTATAGCACCTGTCAAATTACATTATACATCGGATGATGTATAAAACAGTCTCACTTTCCATTTAGTTCCATTTAGAAGCTGTTCTGGAGCTTTCCCTCATATCGTATGATCTTCAACAGCTTTTCCTTAATTACTGTGAAAACAAGTGACTAGTGTTTTATATGCTACCACTGGGGGCGCCACATTCCACACATAGTGGCTTTAGACATAAATATTACATTTATTTTTGACAGAGCTCATTTGTTGACTACTCTTTACAGTATTTTAGCAATATTTCATGCTGCACATCTGGTTCCATTTTTCGATGTTGCAACAAAGAACTCTTTATTAATTAACAAACCTCTCTGTCTGTATTTGACCCTCTTCCATCCAGGTTTCTGTGATCCTGACTCTGATGGTGCCGTACAATGAGATCGACGCCGACGCTCCGCTCATGGAGATGTTTGCCGTGCACGGCTGTATGTTCGCAAAGTATATTGTGGCGGTTGGCTCCATAGCAGGACTCACTGTATCCCTCCTGGGGTCCCTGTTCCCTATGCCCAGGGTCATCTATGCCATGGCGGGAGATGGGCTGCTGTTTAAGTCAGTCCACAAACTTATTTTCTGTTCATTATTTTTCATGCCGATCTAAATGAGGTGTGCAACTGAGTCCCAAATCAACTTTTCTTCTGTGTGTTCAGGTTCCTGGCCAATGTGTCTTCCTACACAGAGACCCCCGCTGTTGCCTGTGTGGTGTCAGGCTTTCTGGCTGCCCTGCTGTCCCTCCTGGTCAGCCTCAGAGACCTCATAGAGATGATGTCCATAGGAACCCTGCTGGCCTATACCCTGGTACGTGGATAATGATGCTGGAGACATCTATAGACCATAAGGGTACTTGCAGGATGCAGCTGGCTCAATGTACAGAGAGTTATTCTGAGACACTTACATTTGCAAACAAAATTCAAATCCTTTCGTCAATAATTGTGCAAAGCGACAGGGATTTTGCTGGGGAAAACGAATCCCTCTAAGACGGGAATCATAATTCCGCGAGAGCTGTAGAGATGTAAACAGGGGGTTTTGGCTGGTATCCGATCAGCTGAGTTATAAATGAGCCACTGGTAGTGATGCATGAAAGAAATGCTGCATATGCTCAGGCACTACAGTAGAATTAGATGAACAAACAAAAGTTGTTTTCTTCAGAAGAAAAACAATTCTTGAATTCAAACAGGTTTTTTAGGGTTTTTTTGTGTGACAATGGGGTCTACATTTCCCCTCCTTCCTGGTCTGCAGGTAAGCCTGTGTGTACTCCTGTTGCGGTACCAACCTGAGGGCGACATCCATGGCTTTGTGAACTTCCTCTCTGAGGAGCAGAACAACAAGAGAAAGGAAGGCGTTCTGGCTGAGTGCGAGAAAGACGCCTGTTCACCAACAAGCGAAGCAGATGAGTACGGAGGTCCGGCCACTAACACCTGTGGAGCCAAAAACCTGCCGTCGCTGGGTGACAACGAGATGCTGATAGGTAAACCAGATAAAAACGCCTACACTGCCAGCCACCCAAACTACGGCACAGTGGATATGACCACTGGCATCGAAGCGGAAGAGTCAGAGGGGGGGATGTCCCGGAGGTTGAAGAAGCTCATTGGACCACGCTACTACACCTTGAGGATCCGATTGGGCCTCCCGGGAAAGATGGACCGGCCAACCCCAGCCACGGGGAAAACTGTTACCGTGTGCGTGCTGCTCCTCTTCATCTCCATCTTCGCTTTCTGCTCCTTCATCATTTTTGGTGAGAACACATGAACAAATTCCGACAGGAATGTACTATATAGTGTTACCATTAATTAATGAATTCATTGTTTCTTCTTTTTTCTTTTCTTCATGCTTCCTCTCCTTCCAGGAGCAAGCAGTATTGGGGAGGGTCGCTGGTGGGCTTTGCTGCTATTAATCTTCTTCATCATCTTCCTTGCCCTGCTCGTCATCATCATCCTCCAGCAGCCAGAGAACCCAAAGCGGCTGCCCTACATGGCGCCCTGTGTGCCCTTTGTACCTGCTTCAGCCATGCTGGTCAACATCTACCTCATGCTTAAACTGTCTGCCATCACCTGGATACGATTTTCTATCTGGTGCATCGTGGGTAAGCCACCATCTCACTGAAAAACGATTTGTCTCGCGTTTACTCGTTAGTGTCTTTTATTGCCAAATGTTAAGACAGGAATTGTGTCATCACTGTCACAAATGGGACAGATGGGAACCCCTCATGTTGTGTCTTAAAGCCATGGAGTGATACATTTCATTACTCTTGAAATGACTCATTTCTCATTGGCTCCTGGAGCCATCAAAATCCCGTGTGTGTCCCGCTTACTCGTTTTGTTTGTTTTTTTATGGAAGAATAATGAAGTCTCATTTCACTTTTATTTCCTGCCTCAGTTGTATCTGCCTGTACATCTGTGTGTGTGCGTGCGTGTGTGTGTGTGTGTGTAAACGCTCTGAGCATGGTGTCACTTCTTTGTAGTTTTTACTTATGTAAAGACAGAATAAATGCAGAGTGGTCTCAAGCAGAGGTGTTTTGGTTCTGGTGGGCATCTTCTTCTGACTCACTTAGAGTGGGATGAATAGTTTTTACAGTTGATAGAGAGTTTGCTCTTTCTGAGTGCTTTTGACTTAGTTTTGGAGCTCTCGAAATAGTGCTGTAAGCTCTGGTTATGTATGTACTGTACGTGCGCATATGTTGATATTCTGTGTCCCTTCAGGTGTGCTCATCTACTTTGGCTATGGCATGTGGAATAGTACGCTGGAGAAAACGGCCCGAGAGAACGAGGTGCACGCTTCCACCTACCAGCGCTACGATCAAGGCGTGGACGAAGGCTTCTGCGGCTTCGACGACGATTTCTACCCGCCTACCACTGACCCCTGGGGTGCACCGGAGGGGGGATCGGGGCTCGCCCCGGCCCCTGTGGCAAAACCCGAAAGTGACGGGGCGCCATCAAAAGGTGGAGGCAGGACCGTGGCCAATCACAACCTCGCGGAGGAGGATCCGATGGATTTCTGAAGGGACTGACTCTGTGTTACCCTGAATGTACTGCCTTGTCTGCTGCCTGGGGAAAGGGAGGGGGAACATGTGTGAGTGCATGAATGATTGTGTGTGCGTGCGTGCGCGTGTGTGTGTGTGCATGCCTGCATGTGCGTGTGTTTTTGTTGGTGTGTCTAACCCTTGGGCTAGATAGTTTCTTGACAGTGACCTCACCTTGCTCCACCACGATTGGCTCCCCAGCTCACACAGCAAATGAGGACGTCAAGGTCAAGTGTCTTGTCACAGTCACTTGTTATTCACTTACCGGAGTCTACATCCCACACAATCAAAGAGCCAGATAGGAAAGTGTCGACGTAGCAGGAGATATAATATAATGTGGTTCACTGCACTGTGAATCATGAGACATTGTTTATGAAGCAAACCCCTTACTGAATCTCTACGAATGTTCGGGATATAGGAGAGGAGAAGGTGGTGAGCAAGGGACAGGTGAATCAGCACCTCTCTTCCTGTGTCAACAGAGACAGACAGGAAAGTTAGATGACAGAACGCCAAACCCAAGTTATTTCCTGTGTGCAGGTCTGACTTTCTCTGCTCGCTTAATTTTCTATAGAAAGGAAAACAGCTCCCAAAGACCAAAACAAAAAACGGCTTTAAAATCAAAAAAAAGCTGCTTTCTGTCTCTTCTTTAAACATTTCCCCTGACCCCTAACATCTAGCCCAAGGGATTCAGAACTGGATTGGGAAGAAGGTGTTGATGTTTTCTGTCACAAATAGTACTTGGACTTTGCTTGCAATAGTGCCTTCATCTACTGTATGCGTATGTGAGTTTCTGATTATGTCTGTTTTCTACTTTTAATTTTGCCTGAGTATGTGTGAGCGTGTGTGCGCAATCAAACTCCACCTTTTACATTGATACTCATGTCTGTGCGCGTGTAGATATAAAGTGTGTTCTTCCGGTTGTTTTACTGTGTATGTGTAGGTATTTTTGTTTTGTTTCGTTCTTCCCACTATTCACTCCGGCATGAAGCTCAAAATCAATCCGCCCGCAAACAAAGCAGCTCATGGTGCAATATAACACATGCTTGTCAGCTCATCGGTGTACCTAAAAAGAGGAGAGAGTAGAGGGTGTGACAGGGAGAGAGAGAGAACACAGATTCAATCCTAATTGACAACCTGCATGGTTTATTGTGATGAATGTCATATTTTCTGTGCGCTTGTCTCTCCGTTGATGCAGTTCTTGCTGTTTTCCAGGGCTGAGAAGGAATTAATTTTCAGTTCTTCCAATTCAGAATATGGATTTTCTGCAGAGCTTGTAAAAAAAAAAAGGACTGTACGAAAACGATTATTACTGAGGAAGGGGGAGGATTTTTTATTTATTTATTATTATTATTTTTTTTTTTTCTGAAAATACGGTAGTGGGAGTCATTTAAAAAAAAAAAAAAAAGTCTTCTCCTTGATTGTTATTTTATTTCAATTCTCCTTAGCAGATTAAGTTATTAGTTAATTATTAATGATGAATTAAATTGTACCAATCCTATTACAATTTTTTATTATTTATATTAGGCGAGGGTATTTTTAGTTTTTGTCTTGGTCCAAATTAAGCATCAACTATGCTGTGGAAAGCTGTGGTTACACCCCCCTGCTCACAGCAATAGTTTTCTTACAGTCCCGAACTGAGAAGGATTGTGTTGTAAATAATTGGAGTTTTCCTTGTAGATTGACTGAACTGAAATCCCTCTCCCTTTCTCGTCCCCTCCTTTGCTTTGAACTCCTCTCCCTCTTTCTTTTCTACATTTGTGTATCCTCTACTTCCATCTCTCCTTTGCTCTTCCAGCCTTCATCTATCTGCTCACCCACGCTCTTGATATTCATCCGGCCATGTCAGCAGGGAGTTTACCACTCTTAAGTCACAAGTGATAGAGCTTGGGATTGGTTTTCAGTCAGGATTTGAAGCGGCTCTCTATTCATGACCCGATGATACATTAGCTCCTGTTTCACCTCAGGGTGTCTGCTAGCTCCTCTTCTGATTTTGTCACCGGCGCGTTTATTCCTCCCCCTGTGCTTCTGCTCCAACTACCCAAACTAGTCTGAGTGAACCTCCCTGTTGCCCCGACCTCTTCATGAAGCTAGTGTTGAAGTCCCACTCTTTACATGTTGCACCCTGAAGAGATATTGTGAAAGTCAATCAAATCAAATCATGGTCCTGTAGAGCTCAGTGTGTAGGACATTTAAGCTTATGCTGCCAAGGTTGGCGGGGTTGATTCCATACTCAGAATGTATGCACTCATGGCACCGTAAGGGATTTTGGCACACACCAAATAGCATACAGTTATGTTATTATGTTGAGGGTGGGGGCACTTCTACAATAGCTGCTGCTGTATGCCCTGATTGTCCTCCTTGTACCTTTTCCTCTTGCCCCCTGTTGCTGCATCTGTCCCTTCCAGGGAAGCCTTATTTGTCTAATGCACTAAATCTAAGGATGCCACGCTAAACCCCCTCCCTACCTCTGCTCCTCCCACACCGATTCCCAGTCCAAAAAAAAACAAAATAAAAAAACCCTGTTTCCTTCACGTAGTAAAAGGCCCTTTGCTTGTCGTCCAGTGAAGTGATTGTGATACCCGTCCCGAAAAACAGCCCGCTATTCCGAGGAACTACGCTCGTATTGGACGATTCTGCAGCTTGCTAATACAGGAAGTAGTGAGCCCTTGTGTAGTGTAGTGGAACATCGAAGACTCAGCTAACACTGAGGTCACGTCGAGTGTATCTTTTCTGCAAATGTGGGTAATATAGTGACTTTACATTTTACAATAGGAAGTTGCACATGGTGTATATTTTACGAGCTGATACCAGTATTTCAAACGCCGTGACTACCTTAATGCCAACAGAACTTACGCTAATAATTAATTCAGAAGTTAATGCAGGGACCTTCATGTAGCGAAATAAACATTTCGGGGAAATATAAGAAAAAAAGTATCTTTCTTTTCTGGTGTCTGGCCAAATTTGTCGGAGGGGAGGAGGGTTGCGGTTGCAGGGGACTTTTTAAATTGTGGCCTCAGCTCTAAGACCGACATTTCAGTTGTCTTTTTTATTTATTTATTTTTAGAACCGTTCACTGTAAGTCGTTCTGCAGTTTGGCAACTCACATGGAGGAAGGGATTGTTATGTGAACGTAGACTATGTTTGGCACAAGGACACATCCAGCTCAGCACAGCAGGGAGTGGGCGGTGGAGATAATAACCAAAACCATAACATGATACGGACAACATTGTTGTTGTCTGCGAGGGCGTCGTAGATTTTGTTTTTCTTTTTATTGTTGCTGTCGAACACAAACGGAGGATTTTGCAGAATTGTCCAATACCAACGTTCTGTCTGGTGATAGGGTTGTAAAAAAAACAGCACATCCTCAAACATTTGCACACTATATCTCACACACACTCAAGCCTATATTACATTATATAAAACTACCCTCCCCAACCGGATCACCTCCCGAAATCAGCAAAAAGAAACCACACGTTTTGCATTCATAGCTCAGCCAAAACAAGACAGCGAATACAGGCGCTGCCACTCTGACACTGTACTGTACAGTCAACTTACTATAGCCTATTACCTGCTCTGTGAGTGTATGCATACGAGTGTGTGCGAGTGCATGTACAGTATGCGTGTGTGTGTGTGTGTACGTGTGCTTGTGGTCTATGCCTGCGCCTCAATGTGACCGTCTGGTGAATGTGTAGCATGCTTTCATGCACGAGGCCCAGACTGTAAATGTTGTACCTGCATGTGGTGACTGATCGCTACGAGACATAATAGAACACTAAACCAAACCAAACGCAGGCCTAGTTCTACTACCTGGGAACGCTGGCCTCTCCGCTCTGAGAGGATTTAACAGGTGTATTACAACCGAATCGGCTTCAAAAACGTCATTGTTCGGAATCCTTACCAGTGAATTGAACTGAGAGCTATTGTAGTCAATGCAGACTCCTATCATTCCCATTCAGATTCAAACCCAAACCTTTCCTATACGTTACAATTCAATATTGTGTTAAATACTAAATGAATTCTACGAGCTAAGACGATTATTTGCAGGATTCTCTCCTATATCTCTAAGCTCACACGGTAATCTTCTCACGCAGGAATGGGAACCAGGGCTCCGTTTGATAAAGGGAGTAGAACATGTAGCAAACGATGACTCCTCTCTCGTCCTCCTTCAATCTTACAGTATGCCTACTTCCTGTACAGTACATCCCTTTTCTCTACCACAAGCTCTGCAAGCCAAAGTCCGCAATGTATGTTTACTTTTCACATACAGGAGGCCGTAGTTTCTTCAAAGTGAACACGTGAGATACAACGGAGCTAACCATGTTTCTCGGGGGTCTGTTAATATGCTACTAACGTCAGTTCATCGCAAGGAGACTGTTTTTTTTTTTTTTTTTTCCTCGCGGTGACTTAAGTCAACAGTGCAAAAGTGATACATTTCAAAAAAATTTAAACAAAAAGAATCCTAGTTGCTAAGTATTTCATTGAAAGTATTGACTACAGCAGATCGGGTTTGTCCGGCAGTGAAAAAGTACAACATTGAAGGAGAAAAGTATTTTTCTACAGCTGTCTCCAATGCACGGGTCCTCCTCAAGGAGGGGGGGCACTAAAGAGCTGGGTGGAGTTATCAGCCTTCACTTCCTGCGTTTTTGTTGAATCATAAGGAGGCCTGGGAGAATAACTGCTCAAATATATTTTTAACAACCGTAGTCTCTAGAACGATAACGCTCATTTCTAAACCTTAATCCTTTCCTTTAAAGGATTTCCAAATGGTTGCTCTTGACGTAAATAGGATTGTAGAAGGTTTAGGCAAACCAGCAAACATGCAGAAACTATTTTAATACAATTCTATAAAGGGTAAACTTACAAACATAAAGAAATATTGCCACTGTTGCTTTTAAAGTCGGCTACTATTTGTTTATTTGTCTCGGAGAAGACGTGCCATGTTCTTCTTGTGCTCTGTGTTCGCTGTGGCCAAGTGTCGAGTCGGTGTGTGTCGGACTTGTTGAGATTGGCTTCTCTCGCAAACAACTAGATATTCCTTTTATCTTCTGTATATTTTTGGCACAAAGCTGTATAATGTAGTTGTTTTTTATGTACATTTTTTTTTTAATGGTTTCTTCCATATGTGTGGTTATTTTGCTCCTGGGTGCACTGTTTTTTGCTGACTTGTTGATATTGCTTCCATGCAACAATGAAAGCTATTTATTGCAAATACCAAGAGGCTTGCTCATTTCTTTTGAAACGTTTCCTGGGTCTGACTATTACAATACATGAGGTTCATCCACATAATTAATCACACATTTCACCAACATCAGACCATTTTGACAGGGCTGGACTTGAAAGGAACAGAGAACAAAAACAGTCCAAAAACAGCATAAGCTTATCATTAGCCCGTTAGTTGTATTGCATCATCCACTTTGGTTGTTGCCCAAGCTAGCTAGCTTCCTCAGCCAGCTAGCTTGGAGAGGTATTACTGACTAGTCCAAGCATGTTCCTGGCTGGCTAGCATGTTAGCGGTAAGCTTGGCACGTCCACAGTTTGCAAAATAGCCCTGCGAGTAGTCGCTACGCCACCAAGCTTCTAGCACGACCAATTTTGCAAGGACGTGCAAATTAAAAGTTCCCTGTGGAGTTTTTTTTGACCACTATTATTGCTAGACAACAATGCTTTTATGTGCAGGTCCCTGATTTGTTGGATCTCGTGCATGTGACAGCCAAAGCTTTCATACTGCACTAGACATGTCGAGAAAGAATAATAATAAAATAATGCGGCAACAAATGCATTAAATAAGACTACAGATGTGAACAATGCAGGTTTCAAACTTCTACGAAAATTCAGTCTTGCAAATTCTTTATGAAGAAGGAAATTCATTCAACACGTTTGATAGACCTCAAGGACACACACAATGTGTCTTGGTAACACTGAATGTAAAAAAAAAAAAAAAAAGAAAAACTCCGCCGGGCACCTTTAACTAGTAATTAATTTTTTTTTTTTTTTTCAAAAGCAACAAGTTATGCACTGTACGTTTCTCTATCCGTTTCGTCAAACTCTAACCCTTTAGGCCAGGTTTACTGTATATGGTATAACATCACTTTGAGATACATGCGCCGCAGTTACAATGCTGTTAATTGAAAGTGAAAGCTATGGTGTCTTTCACTCAGAACCAAAAAAAACAAATCCTTAGAGCCAGGAAAACATATTTGTCCACCAGCAGTGTAGCTGCAATAAACCAGAACACAACTCGGCCACAAGACATGTGTTTGTATCGAGGGCACGACTCTCACCCTCTCTCCAGTGTAAAAACATGCTGTATTGCTCCCACATTAATGCTATGATTTCTGTTCTCACATCCCACGCACAAACACATAGCGGAAGGGAAAAGGGTCATGGGAGTTGTGTGGGTGTTTTACTGAACGGTATTCTGGGAAATGAGTCGTACATTTCAACTGAAGTAGAAATAGACAAGTCAGGTTGATGGACAGTGGATAGAGAAAAGTCAAATAAATACTTCATCAAAACACATTTGCTGGAAAGGAATATCACAGAGTAATATTGTTTGTGTATGATAATGTTCTAGAGCAGAATCTCGTCTTCTGTTTAAACTTCCTCTAAGTCAACAATAAAGTTTTATTGGTAGATAGAAGCTTAAGATAGCTTTGTTTTAGCATAGCATATCATAACACTACCAGTCTCTTACAGTAATATAGGACGGCTCGGTTGCCCACTACCCTCCCACTGGCCTCCTGTGGACTGGATGGCTCTGTGCCTGGAACAGCATCACATTTCAGGGAACACACACACACACACACACACACACACACACACACACCGACATGATCGGACACAAGTGAACACGCATGCGTGCCAGGAACTACACATAAGCCGTACACATAGTGTAAAATTCACAGGATTGATGTGTAAAAAAAAAAAAAAAAAACTAGACGGTTGTGTGTGTCTGCGTGTGTGTGTGTTCGAAGATAAGCTGAGAAGAGAAGCGATGGGGACACATTGTTTCTCGGAAAGTATCATGTTATATCTATGATATGACTGGGTGACCTTGATACGGACAGAGGAGCACACAGTCAGCCGCACACTGGACACAATTACCCTTCTTTGTTGCACACTGTGAGTGTTTGTGGTTGGCAGGGGAGGGCTGGTGCCGTGTGAGGCTTAGCGTCTTCCACTCAAGGTCACTGCGTCACATTACAGATATGGTACGTGAATAACAATTCATGTTTTCTCATTGTTCTCATCTTATATTCAAACACAAACATGGACACGTATAACACACACACACGCGCACGCAGATTTACAATAGTCAAGTCAACTTACAACCAAACGGTGTCAGTCAGCTTGTTCCAGGGCAGTGATTACTGTATCACACACATCACATCCGACGTCACGCGACTGTCTGATGTGTCGTTTGTATCAATTTAAATGAAGTGACGAGTGAGGGTTAGAACTCCTCGCCGACACGGCACGACAGACTTGAGACGAAGGCACTCTTAGTTATTTTGTCTTTATTATAGAAAATCAAAGAATAGCACATTAGTGAAACAATAAATAACCAGCTAATACTGCTTCTGCGCGGATCCGAGTCGGAAATTTCCATCTCTGTTCAGAGCACTTTTTAAGATATTGAACATTCAAGTCATCACATTCCTTCAAGAGAAGATAATATTGCTAAAATAATACTGTGGTGTTTGTTTTTTTTTTTTCGTGCATGCTTGTAGAAACATACTTTCAGCCACAGACCTCGTCTGTGTGAGGAAGTTTGACTGAGATGTTTGATGGAAATGTGTAAGTCCACAGTTACAGGATAAGCTGCTTTTTTGTCCCTCAGTTGGTATTCAAATAAAACAGAAACAAGTTAGTCACATAAAAATCTGTAAGGTTAGGATTATGAAATACCACAATCAGACGGGGGAGGAATTTAAAAAAAAGCTTACGGTTTTGTACTCTCTCTAATAAGTTATTTTTGCCAAGACAGTGCAAGAGGCAACTGCACTAGAGAGTTGTACAATACTGTCAAAGAAAAATCAATGTACGCAAACAATGTTAATCAACATATTTTCAATTCCGAACATATTTTCAATTTCAAACGTAATACTGACATATCCTGCTCCTATCAAAACAACAGAACATGATATTATATGATTTTTTAAAAAAAAACAAAAAAACACCTATCATCAAAGACACACACACGATTTCATCTGTAGGAGCATCTAAATAGAAAAATAGAAGAAATATAGAAGATCGATATCTCGGTCCACAAGGCCTTTGGGTGATTGGGACCTCAGGTTGCTGTGCACGCAGTTACTCAGGAGCTTATACAATTATGTAACAGCAGGGAGAGTCCACACCACGGCCAACATGAGGAGGCTGGAAGATGAGCTCCGCGATAATAATAATAAAAAAAAATCCATCGGCGAAAAAAGAGCCCCGACAAAAAATAGTCTTTGTGTGTTTGTATGTGCGAATGTCTCTTTCATGTATGTTTGTGTGTTCAAATCAAGAATTTGTGTATTTTTCTTGAACATGAAGGAGTGTGTTTATGTGTCTCCTTCTCTTCCACTATAGATTTGCCTGTAACTAGGATTTGATGTGTGTGCTAGTGTATACGTCTCTATATACAAACTACAGTCCCCAACGCATCCACTCCAGAATCTCTCCCCTCTCAGACGTGGGCACTCTTGGCGTGATTGGTGGAGGTGGTTGCTGGCGGGTTGCCAGCTCCCTGTTTGGAGTAGTAGAAACGATTGTTGTCCTGGTAGGAGTGAGATGAGGAGGACTCTGAGGAGCAACAGGTAAGAATGCACCCGCCCAGCAGGCAGAAGATAGTGGCCACCCATCCAGTGTAGAGGGAGAAGCCGAATGACATGAGGCCGTGCTCCTGGTGAGCGCCGAAGGGAAACCAGACCGTAGACACCATACCGCAAAGTGCTGAGGAGAAACAGAACAAGACGTGGTTTACTCAGGAATATAAACCGTGCCTCAGAAAGCAACATACACACAAACACGCGCATACGAGTTACTTCGACGTTTGATTCCAACTGCACATACTGTAAATGGGGGATGCAAAATGGTGCTGCTTATTATAATAAATGCACACATGACGTTTGTATTACCATACGGTGGTAGGTTAGAATGGCAAACTACATAATAAAACGGGGGATGCAAAATGGTGCAAATGAAAGCAATACAGCCTGTATAACAACAGACTGAGTCAAAGTGAACTAAACTGGGGAATGCAACAAAAAAACACGGTGCTGCTGAATTTAATAAATGCACACCAACACCTTGTACCATCATACGGGGATAGCTTTTAATGATAAAGAATAAAGTGTAACTAAATTGGGAATGCAAAAAGGATGCTGCTGAATATTATACGTAGACTCACATCTTGCATCACCACACAGTGCTATCTTTGAAGGGCAAGGAACATAATAATAATTGCGATGCAGAATGGTGCACATAAATCCCACCTCTACACAAACATGCTGTAGGCACATCATTCACAGTAGTGCCAAAGAGACAGAATTACAGACTGTAAAATGGAACTAAACTCGGGATGCAAAATGGTCCTGCGCAAATTCTAAATGCGCATGAGCAAGGTTGGATAGATGAATGGTTGTGTGTTGGTGTGAGTACACAGTAAAGATTGGTAGCTTTTCAGTAACTGTGGAACAATTGCAGTATTGTTCATTCATGTATTCCTCAAACAGGACACAAGGGGATGACAGATTGGAAGAAAGAATGTGTGCAATAATATTAGTTAGCAGCCAGACTTAATGGTGTCGTATAAGCTTCCCCTTGAACTACAGAAGAGAGGCCTGATCTTAGACTTGCAAAAATATTGAAATCCCTAAACAGCTGACAGGGACAGATTTGGTATATGTTGGATTTGTGCCGGTACAAAACCTAGAAAGAGCAATAACCAAATCCGCTGTGGACTGAAAGCAACTGATGCTTCAGAGGACACAGTTGACAAAAAATAATTAAAGTTGGAAGCAAACTAATTGCTGCTGGGACGATTTTTGCTGCCAGTATGGAGGCAGCGATTGGCAAAATGTTGAGTGAATTTTTATTCTGTGCAAGCATGAAAACACACAAACACCTCCTCCCTGATGTAAAAGTGTTCCCGGTGACAAAATAGAAAAATACTGTATATTAACTAAGTCGGGGCTTTAACTTCCCCTGTGGACGTCATGGTGATGTTTCGCTTTGAAAAAGCGTGGGCAGTGGAAAAGTCAAACGACGGACACAGGTGTTCAAATTTCATCTGAGGGACACAGACATTGGAAAATGCTGCAGCACCAGTCAAATATTTATAAGCACAGTAAACTGGACAATTCAGGGATTGGGTTTCCATGTGGTTCAGGACAAAGGCAGGGTGTGGAGGAGAGTAGGTGGAGGAGTGGAATGTGAGGGGATCTAGGGGGAAGGGTTCAATGGAACAGGGACATATAACGTGTGTGAGTGCATATGTGTGCACCCTTGGGAGGAAGACATATTCAACATCTCTCCGCAGCTTGTAAGCATTTGAGGTGGGGTGAGAAGAGGTCACAGTCAGGAAGGTTGGAAGGGATTTTGGTGTGTGCCTGTGAGCGCAAAACAATTTGACCTGCTCTGATTTTCTGTATATTTTTGCCTAACTATGACATTCAGTATTTGTCCAGTAATTCGTTACGGTTTCATTGTGTGAGCAAAGTGAAGTCGAGTCTCTTACCGACTAAGAGTATAAGCACTCCTCCCAGGATGGTGCGTTTGTTCTTGGAGGCCTGGGGTTCATTGCCAAGGCTGATGCAGGGCATGGACATAAGGATCATTCCCACTGCTGGGAGACCCAGGATCGAACCTGTGATCATCAGGGCACGAGTCGTCTGGATGTAAGCTATAAAAACACATATGATATTTCTGTCAAAAAAAAAAAGACCTTTTTTTTTTTTTTTTTTTTTTTATCACAGAGTAAAGATTGGGGGTGTTTAAAAAAATAACAATAAAAAAAAAAAACATTATGAAAATGAGGACTTAATAAAAAAAAAAAACATCTTGTAGACAAATCGCATAATGTCAGGTGCGGAAAAAAAAGAAAAAAAACCTGTGTCTAGATGAATAAAACCACAGTGTTGTTGCGGGGATGTAAACAGTATCTACCTGGCAGGTCCAGGATCTGCGTCAGGGAGACGCAGTGGTAGAGTCCAGTGGAGATGACACAGTCCGCCCAGGGTCCCTTGGCTCCCAGCTCATCCATCTTCTTGCATGTGTTCAAACCGTATTTGCACATAGTCACCCAGTCATTGGTGGCTGTCGCGATCATGATGCCCAGCCAGCCGAGGCAGCTGATGAGAAAGCCGCTCAGTTGAAGACACGCGTTCGCCATGGCGCAAAGTGTGCGTAAAGACCGCTTGTCCCGGGTTCAAAAACCTGTAGTTTAAACCTTAGAACTGCAGTTGAGAAGTGATTAATAAACTAATTTTAGAAACTGATATTCCACGGTACAAGTTAATCCAGTGTTAAAATGTACTTTCCCCCTCGCAATTCTGTAAATCCATCAATTGGGCAGTGTTGCGCACTTCAAACGAATGAAGCTTTCACATCACCACACGTTTTATAGGGGAAAGTTTAGAAAGGGGTGGGGGGGGGGCTACTCTCAAAGTGACAACCAATCAGAAACTAACTTTTCTTTTCTTTTTTTGATAGAAAACAACACACCCCACCTTATCCCTCTGCTCTGCCCCTTCCTAGCATCTAGTGATAAAATACAGCTGCAGTGTTGACTGACTGAATTGGGAGCAGAGAACATTTAAGCGGAGATCTGCTGCCACCTACTGGCCACATTGTATAAAGGCCTATCTATGCATATCACCTGCAAAATACCTCATTTG
>CALSCE010010956.1:14647360-14658335 GCA_943593645.1 Bovichtus variegatus
CCCCCCCGCACCTCCTCCTCTTCCTCTCACTCTACACATTGCAAAGTGCTGTGAACACTTGAGGACAGGCATATTGGCCTATATTAATGTAATCCCCTGCACCTAGCACTGCCAGCTCAGCACAGCGCAGCCTCCTCTGCAACAATGGGAGTAATGGGTAGGGCTCTTACGTATTATCACTGTTAGCCAGGGAGACATTAACCTGTGGAACTCCGCATGTACATCTTTCTCACCATGACAGTCTGCTACAGCCTGTTTTTTTTTTTCTCCCCCTTTACACGCATAGAGAAACTGATCCAGGCATGTTTAACGTAGGCTGCATCTTTACTGCCGGTCTGGGGGATTCTGTATCTAGGAGAGAAAGTATCGGGAACATTTATTTCTCTGCAGCTTCGATAATTGCAGTAAGAAAAACAGTTGCAAGGTGGAGCTAATCTTTTTACCCCGTAAATGACCAAGAAATGTAATTACACCACACATCCCTCAGGCATGGAAATGAAACGCACACACACTTAGTTTACACATATCAGGTTGATAAAGGACAAGTTGCGCTATATTTGTTCAGATCTCAGATACAAGTTCTCTACTGAAACAATCTTAACGCTTAACTTTAACTTGCACAATCAATCTACAAATAGTGTGGATCAAAGGCTTGGATGCGATGATGAAATGAAGAGCATGATAGTGAAATTAAGAAATTAAGCTTTGCGAAATATATGGCAAGAACTCGGCCAAAGTCTTTTTGTAAAGACGAAACTTGAGGAATTTTACGCCGGGTCTCTTCCAAAAATGAATAAAAGCGCAGTGTTTTGGTAAAATTATATATTATAACATTTCCAGACTGGATCTAATATGGCAACAAACATTGTAAACATTGTACATCATTGTGAAATGAATTCTGAGGCCCTGCTGTAATAACCCCACACAAATGAAAGCATGCTTGAGAGGATCGTAGACTCCATCTCATGCTGCTAGTCTTGTTACTGTAGTGCTTGTGCTTTTCTAAATTAACATCACATTTCCTGTAAATCTCATTTCCTACTTCAGTAAAGCGACATTGCCGCTCGTCACTCCTTCTCTTCCCTAGCATCACTCCATGCACATTTTATTATTTCTTTTTTTTTCAATGTTTTACTTAAGAGGATAAATATGTAGAAGTGATTCTTAAGCTTTTCATTCATTCTGCCGTCTGCTATCTCATGAAATTTTGAAGGCTTTAATTAAGCTTCCGCCTCTTCCAGTTATGTGCTGTAAAATAAGTTTTCCGTCATTCTGACACAATGACATACTTTAAAATGCATCCAATTTTCTTCCAGATGTTCTTCCTTCTTAAGATAATGAGCCTAAATTCTAAACTGTCTTGTCTTGTATAGCTGCTTTAAAGGTGTTGATCAAGTCCACTAAAGGATATTTGAATTCTTTCCATAACAACACCCTAATGCAGCATTCATTTCTTTTCTTTTGTCTTCTGGCCACTTTGAGACCGTTGAGAAGCGGCGTGAACACGACATTGACAACACCTTATTATGTTGTTATGGCGAACACTTTAAGCAAACTGTTGCCTCTTTACACATCCGACCAACATGGACCAACAGTACCGTTCATTCGGAGTGCTGCCTCTGGCAACTTGTCGGATGGAAATCCAGTATTTATTCTCCTTTTAGCTCTGTTTTGGCCTCCACCAATTACTGAGGGTCAAATGGCTTTTTTGCTGGCTCTACTGTGTTCACCGGCTACTCGCTAACAACCAAAACTAACAGCTAGTTACGTGATGCGGTTTGTTAACCAATAAGCTAAAAAATGGGCTAAAACGAAGAGCTAAGCGGAACTGCTGAATTGAGTGATAATGTCACTATAGCCGAACCCTTTTTACATCAATCATCATTTGATCCATCATTAATATAAAATATATATGTATAGTGATAATGGTAGCTTTAAAAACGGAACAAAAAAATGTCCTTTTGATCATTTGTGAAATCACTCCTGTCACAGCCGTGTTTGTCTTGTAATTGCAGCGTTTGTGTGCGAGTAAACTGTGCAGTGGCTGTCATTCAATCTCCACCAGCAATGTCAAGATTAAATAAAACATTTAATTCTGCGCCAGTCTTTTCATAATGCAGTGGTGTGCAACTGTCAAAGACTGGAGTCGCCATGGGAATGTTCAGTTGCCAATAAAATCGAGTTTGACACAGAGTAGAGAAGAATACAATAAAAGTCTACAGGCTTGATGTCAGTTCTGTGCCCTAAACAATCTCTGTGTCATATTACTGGTGACAAAAAAACCTTTCTCAACTTTGACAAGAAGAAGCTTAGTTTTTTTTTTTTTCTTCAAAATGACATACTGCTTTCTCTGCAGATTATTCAGCCATGTTATCCATGATTTATAGTTCTGCTTTTCAATCCATTTCTCTGGCCCACATAATCCTGAAAAAAACCCCAGAAGAATCTGTTCCCGAACAGGCCTACCACTAATGGCATCCGTTTTGTTTTCCGTCTTTTGTTTTACATCAGCAACAGGTGTTACATGCATGTGTCAACTGAGGTTAAAGACGGAGAAAACTTGCCCATGTCAGTCGATACGTGTGCGTCTTTTCCTTTTTTCTATTGAGTCTTTGTATTCTGAACACAATGTGATAATAAAAGACCAAGAAGGAGCATCAAGAGGAAGAAACGCAGCAAAATAGCTGCGGGCAAGACCAAAGTTCCACCTTGGTAAAGTTTGAATGATTAAAAGAAACCTCCACCATCCTGCTCATTATGCGCCGTGTCCGACTATTGGACCTCATCATTTTCTATAATTGCCCCCATTGGCCGGACTGCTATCTGGCCTATTTTGTCCCATTCTGCTGAGAAATTGAGGCATTCCTCTAGCGACCCTGACCTGTCCCAGGCTTTTGGCGTGTGACTGACAGCCCATTAGCGCACCATTGATTGGTTGAATCTTGGAATGTGTGAGCCAATCTAATTAGTGCCGAGTCCCTCCTCTCTGAATGTCAATTGAGACCCTTGGAGGGAACAAAACGACAGGCAAATGAGGCCTTTCTAATCCTCTGGATGGAGACTGTTGTTTTTACTTGACAAGATCAGTGTAATTTTCAGTACAGAGCTTAAAAACCAACAAGTGTGTTTACGGCCACAATCTCAGATAATATTATGCACAGTACACTATAATATGCACATTTTAATCAAGTCATGTCCAAGCAACATGCAACTACGCGTACATGCAGTATGCCCTCGGGTATTGACTGTACAGCCCGTCTTTCATACATATATATTCTCTGAAACATTGCCAGAGGTCCTGATTGACGCTTCACCTGCATAAAGCCACGACGTCTCTTAGGGAGGTGATTGAGCGGACACGCACACATTCGTATGCTTACACTCACGGGAAAAAGACACCTCCTGTTCATCTCCTTTCTCTTGCAAACGTAGGCGCTGAGTTTGCATGCGTGTAAGTGCGCTTTACTCGGTTTAAACACACGCAGGCTAAGGCATACACTGGCTCCCTGAGACGGGATACGTCCGTTTTCTGTGAGCTGGTTTTGTCCACAGCACGTTTTGGAGACTATTTGGGCTGATCAGCGCAGCTCTCCACCACAGATGGTCCTTGACTGGATGTACTACTGTCCTGTCATTAGTCACCTCGCCTTCTCTTCTCTATTCATGCAACAACAACAATGTATTCCTCTCAAACCTTGACAGAACGGGTTTTAATGGGTTTGTGAATTCAATCATGAAATCAGAAACCACTTGTGTGGTCGCAGGAGTACACAAAAATGTTGTTGATGATGCTTTTGTTTTGAAAAATCGGTGCCAGTGTAGATGACTGTTATCAGAGCGTTTGGGTTAGTGTGATGTTTGTGTGGCGATAGTCAGGACGATCCGTTAAACTTAGAAATATCAACTTACTGTATATTTCCAGTATATATTTCTTGTATTTCTGCAATTGGATTTCTGTGTATAGAGCTACATCTTAGTGTTTTTGTGTCTCAGGGGCCCAAGGGGTTTTAAGGACACCAACTTAACTCAATTCGCTAATGAGTCACAGTTCTCCCCGGCAACGCATGAAAAGGACAGACGGACAACTGGTCAGAAAGCAAAGACACATTGTGTAACTAAGTGTTGTACAATTCTCAAGTGACATATAAAATATTCACACCCAATAAATAAAAATTAAAAAAACATGAATGCAAACACTAAAATGCAACATTGGCCAACTCTTCCCTGAATATTTCATTCTCACATTCAATAGTTTAGAGCTTTTCGTGTGAAATAATTTACCACTTAAGAGCATTTCTTTGTTACGACAAGGAAGAGAGTTTTAGTTTGTCTCTTGGTTTCTTTCAAAAGCTTTTTCTATTCTGCCAGTGTAATGAAAATGGCAAAATTAATTCAATTCAGTTGAGGCTTGTTGCTGTATGGTATTCATTTTAAGCCCTCTGTGGCGATGTAGCTTGAGCTAAACGTCACCGTGCTAAAATGCTCCCAGTGAGAACACCAACATGCGGATGTTAAGGCGAATGTTTACCATGTTCGCCGTTTCAGTGTTGGCGTGCTAAACACAAAATACAGCTGAGGTTTAGGGAAATGAAAATAGTTTAGCAGATATAAGTGTTGGTTAAATGCAAGTTTTGCTGATGGTAGCACTAGTTAAAAAGTTCAAAGGAACTTTTAATATCTATATCAAATCAACGACATCCGTACCAACAGCGGTGAAGACGTTTCACTCTAACCCTTAAAAAAAAGGAAAAAAATGGCTGTACAAATTTCCCTGACAGTCCACCCAATATTTTGTATAGTTGAGGTATTTCAGTCCGTACCAAGCGATAATTCACAATAATTAAAACCTGTTACCACCTGAGAGCTACATGAGCAGTGACTGGAAAACAAAACAAAGAAATCTTGGCAGAAAATGGAGCGCACACGCACACACACGAGCCCTCACAATGCGTGCACTTTGGCACACACATGTACAGTCACAAGACCCACAGATGCAGTACACACAGACGCGCACACACACTTGCACATGCAGGGGGCTGCTGTTGCTTCCAGATAAGTCTCTCTCCATAGACCAGTGTCTTTGTACATCAGGGGGAGCAGAGGGTGAAAGGAACTGCGATGATTGAACTCGTGTCGTTAATTTGTTTCAACTCCAAAGACGCAACGAACGCCAACGCCAAATCTTCCCGAAACATTACCACTCCTCCACCCTTTTATACCTTCCCCTGATCCCTACAACCCCTTCCCATCTTCTCTCCTCCCTTCCTCTCAGTCCTCCTCTTCTTCGTCTCTCTGTCTTACCCCTTGTTAGTGAGCGTCGTCCTAAAAGGTGATATTAGTGCCTTTTTTTAGTGCTGTGCCAGGAATACTAACTCGCAGCTCCCTGGCATTTTAACAGCCTCTGTGCTACCTGGATTTGTACTGCCAGATTATTTTGGATTACATTTACAAACCCACACACAATGAGACTCACACATGCATAGACAGACTATCCCCCCTCACAGAGGAGCACTCAACCTTACTCAAATTGGCAGTTGTTGTTGGCTCACCCCTCAGCTGAACCTCTATGTTCTCCAGCAGTCTTCTGCGAGTGTAATTGCAGTTTCGGCTCAGGAATTAATCACTGATGTGGTTTAATGGTGTGGGTTGTATCTTAGGGGGCAAATAGCAAATTTGCTGTCTTTTCTCAAAGAGACACGAAATATGAAAGGGAGGAGTGGGAGAAAAAGATCAGAGGAAAATGGTATGAAGGTGAAGGCAGGACCAAAATGGGTGGAGATGGACGAAAAGGGAACGCATGAAGAGAGGACGTGTGCACGTTTTTAAAATGCAAAGACCGAGGGCAGGCGTAGAGAGGTGTGGAAGAAACTGAGGGCAGGAGGTGATGAGCGAACAGGAGGAGGAATCTCACCCAGTGAAACGGAGACGTGGCCCCCGCTAGCAAAGATGAAGGGCTACTTTAATTGGGTTTCTGATGCCTGCTTAATCCTATTCTCCATATTAATCCCTTACATTGTACATAATCAAAACAAATGCAGCCGAGGGGGCGAAGCTGTTAAGAGGAAACAGTAATGCGGATAAAGCGTGCATGTGGGACACCTGTATACAACCTTTGGGGACAAGCGAAGGACATGTCCCAGTCATCGCTCTCCCTGTGCAGTGTTCGGGCACCAAAGGGGGCTCGCGATCACACTCGAGACTCTAAATAAGCATTCTCCTCCCGGAATATATATTGTGCTGCTGCGATGTAATTGTGCAACCATTCTATTCTTGAACGCGGCTTGATATCCGTGCAAGCGAGCAACAAGTGGAACAACAAGTCACCTTGCCCAAAAATAAGATTACATCTGGGTCTACCTTTGTTATTTTTTCCCCCTCAGTTCTGTTTATACCTATACTGCTGAAAAATATATTTTCTATTCCCAGTGCTCCCAGTGCTTCAATTTGTCATGCAGCCGCTTTACCAGCCTCGAGAGTTTCTAGTGTCTATACTTAACAATGCACATCATTCATTACACAGTTAATTGTATTTCCTCTCATGGTGGATTTGATTCGGACTACTTTCTGTCGACTGTAAACTTTACTCTTTTTTTTTTTTTTTTTTTCTTTTGAGTGATTTCAATAATATTTTTACACTGGTATGTAAATTTTTTTGCAATCAGGGGAAGATGTCCCTCTTAAGAAGAGCAAGGCTCATTTACCAACTTTTTTCAAAAATTCTTCTTCTTGATAAAGTTCCTAAGAAAAGTCTAGGACAGATTCATGTGTTTTTGCTTTATTTATTTATTTATTTTTAATGATGAATCCCATTGCCCTCGTAAATTGAACGCGTGCGCCAGTTGATCCTAATTAGCAAATGGAAACGCCCCGCCAATCCCCATAAAAGGGGATAAGACAGCAGGGCCGTGTGCACACGCAGCAATTGAAAAGAAAAAAGTTGGGACGAAGTCCAAACAAAAGTCGAGAGAAGGGTGAAGCACCGGACTCGAGAAAAAAACGTCAACAGTTCTGAAGTGGAGGTTCTGCAGGAATTATAAATGCCTATAAATGATTGAATTAACATGCTTGATGTAAAGTGAAGTGTTAGTGTAGTCTTCATTTATTCACAAGACCATAATGCTTTTGTAAAATAATGTAAATAATTATTTTATCCAACATGGGAAAACAATGGTGAATGTCAGACTCTTTGTGAAAACTGCAAGTGTAACTGTAAGTGGGTTTTAAGAAGAAATGTATTCTTAAAAACTGTTTGTGAATGAGGCCCATCAACTATATAAACTACTATAAAGAGGCGTCTTAGATTTTATAATATACAAATTGAATGCTCGTTGCTTTTTATTGATTTCTCATTTAAAGAGCAACATATAGGGTTTTAAAAAGGCAAAGTTAATGTAGATAGGCTACTTTAGCGTTAAAAGGCATCAAACAAAACAAAATAACATCACTATTTTAATTGTCTACACATCTACATTTTAGATAGTAGCGTTATCAGTTGATTTCCTCTTGTTTTCAAATGATAATTATTATATGCCTATTATTTTCCCTTATACTGTGTTATTATGTTCTGTAAGATCGTGTAATGCTGAATCTGCAGTAGTAGTATTGGTAGTAGTAGTAGTTTAATCTACTGCACTTAAAGTGAGATACAGTATTCAGCTCAATACACACTGTAATCATCCCTTTTTACAGTGTTATCCACAGACAGTCAAAATAATAAAAAAACTAGAAACTA
The DNA here is from genome assembly GCA_943593645.1 of Bovichtus variegatus. Classification (NCBI taxonomy): domain Eukaryota; kingdom Metazoa; phylum Chordata; class Actinopteri; order Perciformes; family Bovichtidae; genus Bovichtus; species Bovichtus variegatus. Next base: position 14,655,093 of record CALSCE010010956.1, read on the forward strand.
AGCTCTTGGTTTTCTTTTTTCAAATGAATGTGACACTAAATAATATGGTAGGTCTATGTAATAATAGAATGTGACGTCCAATATGGTAAGAAGAGAAACTGTTGCGGTAGCACTTGATTTTGGGTCTTTACTGGTCTTTGTGGATACAATTTGACAATCTTGAAAATAGAAAAAAAAACTAGCTTCTGCAGCCTGGTACATTCAGACACTTTCCACATTTTATGTAAGGCACCTTGCGATGAACTTGACTTGCCCCAATAATTCTCACATTTTGCAACACAGACAAAGAGAGGAATACATTTGGAAGCACTTAGATTGTACTTGTACCTGCCCAGCTTCAACAGGTACCTGAGGGAGAGTGTGTAAGGAGCCATGCAAGTTTAATGTTGCTGGTTTCTGCAGCAGAACAAAGCCCACAGTGTGGTTTTCATCTTTTCTCTATATGGAGCAAGTGGAGCATGAGGAGAAGGTGGTGATAGGAAAGGTAGGAAAACACTTTGTGCCCAACTGGATCAGATTTGTCAGTAAACCGCACCGGTATCACACCAGGTCACCCAGTAGGCTGTGAAATGACTTGTTGATCGTGTGTGTGTGCGTGTGCATGTGTGTGAGACAGAGAGAGGCAGTGGCACCTTTATCTGCAGGTCAAGGAAAACTTTTCATGTCAGACTTCATACTGAAATGGCCCTGCAGCTTCACCTCATGCCAAAGCTGCAAAGAGTGATGAAGTAGAAGAACCGAAGGGGAAGAAAAACATAAAGAGAAAGACATTTGACGCATCAGTGGTGTCTGACAAACAAGGAATTATCTGAAAAAGAGAACGTGCGGGCCCCAAGAGCCACACACCGCCGCCCGGATCTCGGCTGGACATGAAGATTTACTGAATGTTCTGCTCTAACGATGGCAAATTAGATCAAGGGAAAGAGAAGTGAGTGCGGAATGAATGAAGGGAGGACTGAGTGCCGTCCCTTGCATGAAGCCAAATTAGCATGCACAGTAGATCTCTTTTATGGCATTGGCGCTGTCCGTGGTGCTGAAAAGATGTGGTTACACAACGAATAATGTTCTGCTTGGACGGCAGGAAGGAAGTGGGAATAAATCTCTGGGGGGAAAATTGAGATTTCAGCAAGATATTAGCTTTGTGTTGGCCAACCTGGCAGGGACATTGTGGTCAGAGCTGCGAAGGTGCTTACAGTGTCCTATTACCTCACAAAACAAATGAGCACCATTTATAACACCCTCCAATTATCTCCCCCTTTTTGTTGGAAAATAATCAGTTTAATGCTTCTTAGGCTCTAAATGTTGTTTTTTGTTTTTAGAAAGCTTATCATAGGGTGAAGTTTAGAAGAAGACTAAAAGAATATGGATGCTAAGTTAGTGTACCCTCTATTAAAGTGCAGAAACCCCAAGAGTGAACTCTGGTCCAAAAGGAGCGAACTGAATTCTACAAAAGAGAGATTCATAAAATGATTACAAGGAATCTTTGATTGCTTGTAGTCTCAATTCTGAATGAAAACATTAAGGGCAAATTCTCTCTGGGACCCGAAGAAGCGGAAGGAAATGTTACCCGACGAATTTTCATTAAAATTCAACAAGAGGCAGGCTCCGTGAGAGGTTAGATTATTGGCCGGCAGGCGCATGGATACACACACACACACACACACACACACTTCACAGCTGGTGTGCCTTCCTCCAGCAGAGACTGACAGAAGCGGGGCGGCCGCTCTAAGCATGTGAGCGCTCATTCCTCCTCTCCTCTCCTCCACCTGCGCGCCTTCTTACTGTTGCCATTAAAAACTTTGAAGAGGTGAGAGCCGCAACGTCAAAACGCCGACAAATCACCGTCGACAGCGCGCATCAACAAAGAAAAAAAAAAAAAAAAAAAAAAAAAAGGGGGAGAGAAAAAAACCAGCAAGCAAGTCCGAGGAAAGCGGTGGAGCCGGGAGAAAGCGGGAGCTATGCCATCTCCCGCCGAGCAGAGCCCAGTCCTCCTCTGTTGCGTGTCGGAGCTGCAGCATGGTGTCTCTCTCTGGACTCTGGACCTACCGCCTCGCCTCCGGGAGACCTCATCTCCTCTTCCTCTCCGCCAGACCGCTCCTGCTGCTTCTTTTATTAGCCGTCTTCTCCTCCCCGGAGCCCTGCTTCCCGCACCCTCAGACTTGCCACATTCTCGCCCGGATAGGACACACCGTGCGCCTCGGTGCGCTCTTGCCGACCCGCCAGCCGGCACGGATACAAAACGCGCTCAACCGCGCCCTGGCTAGCCTCCGGCACCAGGGTGGAGGGGCAGACTCCGCCACGACTGCCTCCCAAACACCCCCTCTGCTGCCCTACAACCTGAGCCTGGAGATGGTGGCTCGATCACCTGCGGGAGGCGACCCAGAGTCGTTGTCCCATAGCGCCTGCCAGGACCTGGTGGTCAGGGGGGTGTCCGCCGTGCTCGCCTTCCCCCGCTCCAGAGAGGAGCTCATCCAGGTGGAGTTCCTCTCCTCTTTCCTGGAGATCCCCTTCATCTCCATCCTGGAGGACACGGAACCTCTTGTGACTAAGGTAGGGGTGGATTGTGTGTGTTTCTGCTGTCTGTGCTGCACCTGTAGCAGACATTTTTAAAGGAACAGAAAACACTGGAGTTTATTTGGGTATATTTCATTGTTTTTTTTTTTGTTGTTGTTGCGTTCTGCACTCTGTTCTCTAATAGGCAGCAAACCTCTTGCCTAACCTATTTTTCATTTGGACTTTTATCAGAGAAGAACCTTTTGCCTGACTCATTGCCCTGTGGCGAGGATTTTGGTGTCTGAGCTGGTGAAAAACTCATCCCACCAGCTAGATTTTAAATCGGGCTCAAGGCAAGGGAATAGTGTAAGGAAAGGTAATTGGAACAGGGATAATAAGATAAATTATTCTTAAGAATGATTTTTATAATGCAATTAGTAACGGTAGGAATATAGTAAGGACAATAGGAACAGTAGATTAAAGGACCATTTAGTGTCACAGACTCTTAAATTGCACCACTGACTGTCTTCTCCCAGCGAAGTCTGATGCTCAGATTGATCTCGGCTGAGCTTTCTGCTGGTGGACCTGCAGGCCCTTCACATGCATGTTTAATATCTGGTAGCTCTGCCTTAGTGTTGGACTGAACCCTCCAGCCCTCCAGCAGCAGAGGTTTAAAGTGAAATGATTTTTTTTTTTTTTTTCTTTTGGTTGCTCTCTTTAAGCTCTCTTCTTGCCTATATATATATATAT
>CALSCE010010956.1:14658435-14705163 GCA_943593645.1 Bovichtus variegatus
GTGTGTGTGTGTGTGTGTGTGTGTGTGTGTGTGTGCGTGCGTGTGTGCCTGAATGGGAGTGTGTGCATGTATTCGATTGAAGACGGCCGTTGTTGTGGCACCTTTCAGAGTGAATCATTCAAACGGTTGAGAGGCTGATAGATGGATGCTGTGGAGAGGTGTAGTGCCTGCTGCTCGTGGCATTCGTGCGCGGTCGCGCGTGCATGTTTATGTGTGTGTGTGTGTGTGTGTGTGTGTGTGTGTGTGCGTGCTGCTCGATGTGTGTTCAAATTTGCAGGAAGGCAATAAGCGTGTGTTTGTACGAGTGTGTGTCATGTTGGTATTCCCGGCGGCAGTCGAGCTGCTTGCCAGTCAGTCAATCCAACTCCAGTCATATCCGCCTCTATCCAACTGAGCAGCCAACTGCATCTCCCTGACACACACACACACACGCACGCACGCACACACACACACACACACACACACACACGCACACACACACACACACACACTTGTACAAGGGCTCACAGAAAGGCACATAAAGAGGACTTCAACTTTCACACTGAGACATCTGAGACATCCACACACTCACTTTTCCACACACAGGCTGAACTGAGAGGCAGCATTATGGAGACAGGGAGGAGGGAGAGGGGAAAGATCCATAGTTTAGGTCTGAAATCTTTGCCCTGTCGCGTCCCTTTGTCAACAATCTATTGCTTATTCGATTTCAAAAAAATGCTCGCATGAATGAGAAGTCACACCACTTGACGAATGTGTCGGCAATGCAAGGAGATAAGCAGCAGTGAGCAGAAGGAAAGAGAGATGAGGGGAGAAAGGGGTGGGCCAGGGAGGAAGAGAGGGCTTCCTTTTTTTTTTTTTTTTTTTTTTTGAGCTGTGGGAGGCCTTTCAGTTCTTCAGAACTGTGCCAAGCAGTCAGTGGGCAAAAGAGAAACAACCATCACTCTCTTCTCCTGAGTCTCTCTGTGTCAGTATTCTTAGCAATAAGTTCAAGCAGCATTTGCGTATAAGTGGATGTTTCTCAGTTAGCTTTGTTGTTTATGCTACAGAAATGCGCTTCAGCCTAATATTAAATTTATGAAATCTTTTTTTTTCTCTCAGTGTCAACCTAGTGCTTCATAGAAGGTGACGTGTTCAGGTGTGTGGCAGCAGCAACATCTGTCTGTTTGTATGCCGTAGAGGGAAAACAGGGCAGCTGCAATGAGGAGCAGCAGACGAATAAAATAGTAGGGACAGAAGCTCAGAATTAAAAATCTTTAAAGATGTCAGAGTACTGAGTACAGTGTGACCGACTAGGAAAAATGAAGTGCAGAGAAATCCCTCATTTAGAACCTAAAATATGATAGGAATAAGAAACTTGAATAGTTTCCATAAAACAAATATGACAATGGTCCCTTCCGGATCTTGTAGTTGCATAAGTTAAACTGTAAAATGCTGAAACTGTTGCTTGATTTAATTAATCAATCAATAGAAGATGAATCGACAAAAAAAAGTCTTGTCCTTTATTATGAATAAATGACCAACTTTGTCTGTTTCCATTATCTTATTTTTTTTTACTGATTTGCAGCTTTTCTGTCATTTTAAATAAAAAACGTTTTTTTTTTTTTTTTATTTGAAGACATCCTGTTGTGAGGGGCATTTTTCCCTATTTTCTCACATTTTAGCCAGTCAACAATGGATCAATTTATCACAATTGTCATGTCGAAAAGGACAAAAAAAAAATCCTTAGTTGCATCCCCTTTTTTAAACAGTATGATTTTCAGTACACGGCCAGTGAAGGTAATGCATTCTCTTTCTCCAACACTCCTGGGTGCACCTCCCACAGACGGGGAGCAATGTGAGAAATAAACCAAAAGGAGGCTGGTAGGAGGTGGGACAGGTTCGTGAACATACACGGAGAGGGCAGTGACGAGTGGGCTGGGTCAACAGGGAAGCAAACTGTTGCCCTGAATACAAACAGGGAACCGTATGGTTTCTCTGCTGATAGCAAAATACACAAACAGAAGATATAATTCTAATTAAAATAAATCTATTTACATTTTAGCATCAGTTGGGGAGGAGCACTCCTGAGAGGGGGGAGGCGGGCTGGAGAAATGCAGAGACAAAACAAATGTCTCTGCCAAAGAATTTGCCGGATCTGTCACAGATTGATCCAAATAGGAGTTTTTTTTTTTGTTTGTTTGTCTCTGGAGACTCTTCCTCCCTGGAGTTTATTTTTTTGAAATTGTGGAGATTTTTCTGCAGGGGTGTTGGGAATTGAGCCCATATTTTTTCCTGGTGAACACATTGTTTCCCTGGACATCAGAGAGATGTAGATGCACACCGAAGGAAAGCGAGGCACATGCAGCAGGAGGCTATGCTTCCTTCTGACTGTCAAGTACATTTGACAAAAATACCACAAAAGATAAGAGTTGACTTGTTCAGTGCGTTTCTTTTCGGAGGTTAAATTTCCTTCCTCAAGGTCAAAGAACATCCCCATGAGAAACGATGGAACAGAAACGACTAGAATATAATTAGTATTATTACTATTTGGCCCTGTATTAGTATTTTTTATTTTTTTTTTATTACTGTCAGCTTATTTTTTGCCATATTTCGAGATTTATCCGAAGACAAAAACAGAGGAATGAGCTTGGCACAGCCTCGATCAGTGGGGGCGTCATACAGCATGTGTGACATCTTGGAGGTTGCGATGATGGATGTTTCCCAGACTGCCTTTTTAGTTCACCCAAAACCACTGCTGAAGGGTTGCCATAATTATGTGCTTGACAAGTGAATTTATTTGAATTATCACAAGTTCGCTATTGTCATAATTTACCTGTGTTGGAATACTGGGGCAATTTCATCACGAAACAGGAACACGAAAGGACGCAGACGGGTTGCGGGACAGAAAGGCAGACGGAGACAGAGGTCGGTTTTTCCGTCTGCGTTCTCCCCTCTCTGCTTAGTCAGACGGAGCTGTGGGACTTGGTGATGCGTCTCAGCAAGGAAGTGCTTATTCCTCCCAACCTACTTAAGCTAATTAGAACCAGTGTGTGACCCCTAACTGTAAATCTCTCCCGTTCATCTATGGCAGGGAGGATGGGAGGAGAAAGGAAAGAGGCGACGGAGAAAGGAGGGGAACGAAAAAAAGGAAATGGCCTTGTAATTCCCATCAGGGCCATTATGGACATTTGGGCAGGTGATTAGTTAATCAGTAGCTTGTCATGGAACGAGGATAAGGGAAGAAATGTATTTGAAGTATGAGTGAAGAAATTGAGAAATAACCTTAATTAACCTAAACACTTTTTTTTTTTTTTTTTTTTTTAAAGAAAAAAAAAAAAAAAAAAGTGATGCAGGTTTTAAAATTGGTATTCTCCTAGTATGTTAGGGTGTGTTGGTGAAAGTCGCAGAGTCATTATGGAATAACACAATTTGTTTGCGCGTTTACAGAGTTAATTGAAAAGGAACATTCAATCTCGGTCCATTTCTAATGCAGCCAGCGTTCTTAAAGCGCGGCCTTACCAAACAATTCTAGAGTCACTGATGGTATCGCCGAAAATTATATTGTGGATCATGATTTCTATTTCGGAAATGTATTAGCAGGGAGAGCTGAAGAAAATGGTTTTGCTGATTCCCGAATGTGATTAGGTGAGAGGGGTGGTATGGTGTGAATTCATTATTTGTCATTCTTCACAGTGGAAGCTTTGTTCCTGCAGCTCAGTTACTGTCATTTTACTCCCAGCTTCACATTTTAGCTGCAATTTCATCCATAAAGCACAATGTATACTGCATTTCACAGAGTCTGATTTTGAATACCATTTTTTCCCCCCTCTCTTTATAGTTCGGTTAGCTCCCGTATTTCCAACTTAAATGTTCTATTATAATACTGACCTGACCTTGATCACATGTATGCACATTATAGATACAAAGGCATATTTGTTTGAGTCCCATTGCTCTGACGCCTTTCACTTGTTACTGAGCTATTATTATTGTTGATCATTTGATCTGAAACTATTTGTAATTTAGCTTATTATGCAGCTGCAGATTCAAGTCCCTCTGAATCGCAGCATTAGTTGAACGACTAAATTGCGAATGTTGATGACATTGTCATTAGCCCTTTCCCTAAAATATAATCACGACCATGCACACGCAAATACGGTCCTGTAGTGTATTATGGGTGATTCTTTCACTGTTTATGATGCGGGGTAACCTTTTTATCGCTCTGTCGGGGAACAACTTTCCCCCCTGCAATCTATCCATCCTGCATTCTTTCATTAAGTCACTTCCTTTTCTTTTCTTTTTAATGATTCATTCTGCTTAGTAAAATGAAGATTAGTACAGTAAAAAACTCAATTTGCGACTTTGAATGAAATTACATTTTAATCCAGGGACCCTGCTGAATAAGACGCATTGTGGCTCTGAGCTAGCCTTGCTCTCAGAAGACACGCACACACACACACACACATTCATATAACCACATGCGCGGAGAAGCACATGCACAAGCCACACCCAAGTGTGTACCTGCATATGGCAGTCTCACACACAGACACACACGCACACGCACGCACCGTGTCGACTGTGTGCACACTAAAGGTTATTAAGCCTAATGAGGCTTTACAAGGCCACGCTGCCTTCAGTGTTTTCTTTGCGATGATGAGGGGATTTGTGCCCCGACAACAGTGGAATAAACGAGTGAAAAGAGAGGGACAAAACTTGTGCCGAGCCAGAGCCGCAGGCAAACTGACAGTTTTGAGACAAGCAGGCCACTTAATGCAAACAGCTCAAAGCTTTTTTCTTTATTAGTGTTATGATGACAGTTCAGCACTGTCTTGACTGAGCCAGATTAATTGAGCAGAGCAGATGCAGCGTAGTGTGTATTACCAAAAGGACTGTGGGCCTGTTTGAGCTGCTCATTATGGCATTTGAGTTTGTGTTCTAACGTTTGGCTTGTGTTTGGCTTGTCTTTTTGCCTCTGATGAAACAAGTCTTTCCAGGAACTCCAAACCAGTAAGTTATTTCTCTATTTAAAAAAAAAAAAAAAAGCCCAGTTTTGCACATATCAGGGAGAAAAAGGGAGACGTGGTTGTCATTATAGATAGTTAATGGAGGGATTGAGGGAGGTATGTAGAGATTAAAGAATGAGGGATCAGGGAAGAAAGAAGGAATCAGTTGGTGGCGAATGCTAAAAGCAGGGATCAGGGAGAAAAGGAGAAATAGGGTGTTAGGGAACAAGGGAAGAGATGAGGAAAAACGGGAGGAATCCAGCAGTTGGGTGTGAGATATCGAGGAAGGACAGGAAGAAATCTGTCACAGAATGGATGGAGAAAGAGAGGGGGGTTTGTATAGAGTAGGAAGGAATGATGGAAGAAGATCTGGGATCAAAATAAGAAAGGAGAGATCAGGTGGGAAAGGAAGAGAAGGAGGGCTGAATCGGGTGGGGAATGAGTGTAGAAGGGATAGATCGAAGGCTGCAGGAATGCAAGAGGAGATGATGGAGGGAGGGTGGGTGGGTGGGGACGAGGGTGTTGAGGGAAATGCAGGGAGGGATGACAGGAGGCCTGGGCCTTGTGCTTTTTCTTCCATTGAGGAGTTTGATGGAGGCAGTTTTATCTCAACTTTGCCGGTTCATTAGAGGATTAATGAGTGATAACTTCGAGCTATCTGTGATTGGAAAAAACACCCTCACACCTACATGTGCACACCCATACTGATAAGTGAATACACACACACACACACGCACACAGACACAAACACATTTGTTTGTGTGTGTGTACACGTGTGGAAATGCGTGTTATTTTGTTACTTTAGGTGGCAACCGAGGCATAACATCAGAAATCTAGGCCAGGTGGGCTTCAGTGATAAGGGCAGGGCTGTGAGACGACACGCATATAGAAGCTCCCCATAGGTCACAGGTGAAAGACGAGCTGGCGGGAGAGGCAGACAGGAGGCGAGACAGGTGAGAGGAGGTGAGCGAGACATGTGCTGATGTGAGATTGAACGGATGCTGACAGATGGCTGTGAGTCACGCTTGAATGAGTGACAATGCGACAGGTTAGCCGAACACCCGAGGGTGATGACAAGAAAGTGGGGTAAACTACCAGGAAAGGGGGTAAGACGAAATGAAAGTAAGAAAGGACAAAGAGTAATCTAGAGGAAAGGGCTGAAGAAGAAGAAGAAGAAGAAAAACAGGCTTAGAAAGACAAGCTGAGAAGGGGGGGAAAGGAAGATTAAAAACTGAGAAAGAGACAGCAAAGTAAAGCTAGTAAGAGATAAAAGAAGGGGGAAAAAAGGGGACGAGGAGGTGACGAAGAAAATATGACAGAGCGACAAGCTGTCAGAGATGAAGTTATTTGAGAGTCGTGCGAGGCGCAGACAGGGGGGGGGATTGAAAGATGGTAGACCCCAAGGTAACTTCTGTGTTCCTTCTGGGATATTTATGTTGGGAGTTGGCAAGAAAACCAGGATGATTTAAGCCCATCTGGATGGGCTTCAATACCACCTGCCCACAGAGGAAAGGCTGCAAGGAGACGCACAGCAGTGCATCGGTGGCACTCGCACACGTACACACACGTCGTTACACCGTTTACATGAGTTACATGTGTAGGAATACAGCCATTTCGCCCATTTGGCTCGACTCCAGCTCGTTGGATGTGAAATGAAATGATCATCATCCTGTTGGTGCTGGCTTTTACGACAATGCAATGATCTAAACATACAGACCAGCCAGCCAATGGGAGTTGTTAAGGTTTAAGAGTGGAATAGACTGAGGCTAAAAATGTTGAACTGAAGAAGAAAAAACATTCAAATTAATGATTATTCTTATTCTTATTATTCTTGTTCTTCTTCTTCTTCTTCTTATTATTATTCCTTTGATTCTTCTTTTTCTTCTTCTTCTTTTTGATTCTTCGTCTTCTTCTTTTTCTTACTTTGATTTTTTTTAACTACAGTTCCAATTGTGCTTTGCAAGATGCAAACAGGAAGTATAATGTTGCCATGGAACCAGTTAGTTAGCTGTGATCTTTTCGTTAGCCTATATATCTTTACATTTTGGCAACCTGGCACCATTAAAAGTCTGCCAAATTGGCTATTAGCAGTTCCTGTTTGCAGTATACCTATAGATGCACTGGCGACTATCACTGGATTACTTCTGACAATGAAGAAAACGTAACTATGTGATGATTCTCATGCAAGTTTTGAGACTATAAACTATCGCCATAGTCAACAAAACCAAAAAACTTTACTACTTGCTCTCTGACTTTTACTGAAACACTTCACACACATCGATCAAAAACACAGCAAAATACACACTTGCGCACGCTGTGACATGACATTCACCGCTCTACCCAACACATGCATGGATACGCACGCTCAGTCAGATCGTATCCGGCAGCATCCATCATACAGTTGGCAGTTGTCATTTGTTGGGAAGTCTTGTTTCGGTTGCATCTCTCTCTTGCGCTTCCTCCCACTCTCTTTCTCTCTCTCTCTCTCTCTCTCTCTCTCTCTCTCTCCCTCTCTCTTCTTCCCACTCTCTTTCTGTATTGACCTCTGTGTTTGAGCTGCCTCCATAAAGCAGAGCAGAGCGGAACAACGGATAAATCCTGAGTGATCTCCCAGGCTGAGGTGCAAGGGAAACATCAAGACGATCTGATATTCATATGCACAACTTCTACCACATAAACACTATTTATGCGCTGGATGGAGAATTGGGGGACATGGAGCGATGGAGAGTCACCGCGAGACACGGGGTGGCGGGCAAAAAAAGATTTGAAGGGGAGAGGATCGAAGGCAAATGGATGGGGGGAATTAGGCAAGGAGACAATAAATGAAAGCTTAACGGTGTGGTGACACCAACAGAAAAGTAGAGACGGAGAAATAAAGGGTAAAAAAGTGTGATAGAGAGAAGAGAAACGGGACGTGATCCATTTCCCTTCCTCATTGCCCTTCTTACAAAGGACAGACTGTCCTCCAGATAGCGCTAAAGCAGCTTCCCTGTCGCACTTATCTCGTGCCAAGTCACGCAAGAGAGCGGAGCAATATTTCACTATAATTCAGGTCAGTAGCATGCATATATCTTGCATCTATCCCCCATTCACTCCGCTTTTTCTTTTTTTTTTTTAAAAAGGAGGACCGAAGAACACGGTAAAATACAATTAACTATAACACTTTTGGAGATTTATTCTACGACCAAGATCTGGACTATTTGGAAAGAAGACGATATCCATGACAAATAGCATGACGCGGAAACAAATCACTTTTTGTCTCAAAGGAGAGAATGATACATGTGTGGCTGAATGCCAACCAGGCTATGCTGTGTTGAACTATCCAACTTAAGTTCTTAGTCGGTTTCTTGGGCTATTGATACAATATTGGATGAAAAATATGAATGTTGTGCTTTGTGGCGTTTGTAAATACGCTTTTGCAGCAGGAAACGGTACAGAATGGGACAGAATCAATAAGTTCTGAACTACCTCGAGCAAAGGAAAACAAAGTGGTGATTTTTTTTTTTTTAATTAAAGAAAAGCGAATGGACAAGCAGAGCGTTTTTTGGGGGGGGTAAAACGGCTGTGTGGCAATGTTTATTTTTCTGTTTATGAGCAGTTGAGTGGACTAACATGAGGGTTTGTCAAGTGGATGTCAGGCGGAGTTTTTGCTGTTTTTGTTTTTTTTTCTTTCAATCATCACACACTGGCAGAGTGTGGACAGGCCTTGAAGCATTCAGGTGGAATGGTTTGGTTGAAAAGTCCTTTTCCAGCAGCAGATATATTTATGCTGCTCACTGGTGAGGACTTCAGAGAGAGAGAGAGAGAGAGAGAGAGAGAGAGAGAGAGAGAGAGAGAGTAGTCAGGTATCAAATTGAACTAGGGAGGATATATCTCAATTTTGGTTGAGATGCCACAGTGGATACAAATGTATACTTAATGGAATGTCTTGTGTAAGATGGTTGCCATACAGCATGAGATAATGTAACAGACATTAGAAACCATACAAAGAAACTGCTGCACTGTTAGTCTCACCCGCGTGGCTTTTTTTCACCCAGCTGCCAACATCAAATAAAATGCATTCAGCACAGTGTCTAAAAAAAAAAATAATAATGTTTTGCTCTCCTTTTTCAATGCGAAGCTTTGTGAAGAAAGTATAAAGATAAGGTTTTTCAGCCTTAAAACGAGTGCCTCTTTGCTGGGTAGAGAAATGTTTGCGCCTCGGTCCATGTCCAGAAAGGCCATCATGCTGGAATATCATTAGCTATCAATGCATGTAAATCAAATATCATGCTTGAAGTTGGCAACATACTAAATCATTATGAAAAAGTGTTGTTGTTCCTATTATAAATGTATTACTCTGGGACGAGCTAGCTTAAATGTTCAATACTCATCCAATAATTCTCTAGCTCGCAATTAAAAAAAAATAATTAAAAAACGTACTTACTTAAAAATATTATTTCAATGCTTTGAATTTTTGTTAAACGTTTTGCTCCAACTGAATAAATCGGCAGTTTTTACAAGTCAACTGGGAGCCGGGGGATCTGCCTCTCATCCGGCCACTAGTGAACATGGTTATCCATTTATGATGTGATTTAATTTTTTTAGTTTGTTTTTTTTTTTTTTGGAAGAAACAAAGCAAAGCTTATGACTCAGCAAAGCAATCATTGTTTTTGGACATTCCAGCAGCGGTCACTCCCAGACTTTGTTTAATAATGCACATTTTAAAAATGGCAGCGTATTCCAGTTGCAGCTTTCATTGGCATCTTTGTCAGCTCTAGTTATTAAAGGATGCCTGATAGACCACGACGTGCCCAGTCGATCCATTCCAGTTCTCTCTGCATTCTTTGTCAGCCTCAATCAGACCATCATGACTGGAGCAGTGCTGGGCTACAGGTCGACTGCCAAGGCTTTCCCAGCAGCGGCGGGTCTCTGCCAATGTTACTGTTTGTGAGCATGTGTGTCTTTTGTCATAATGTTGGACGTGAGAAATGCTGTGTGTGATCTGTGTGTGCTTTTAGAAGTGTGTACATTCAAGTCCTGTCCGTCCTGATCCATCCTGATCCATCGAGCACTGAGTGTAACAAATGTTGTATCACATCTGGCAAGACTTGAGTTCTACGAATGTACATTTTTCATTTTTCGTTTTTTATAGCTGCGTTCATTGATCTTTGGCCATCTGGGCAGTACAACAACCTGAAAACACAATGTTGACCTGTTCCCATGTTATAAAGCTGTCATGGTAGACATGTGTTTACACATCCAGCAGACACTGAGCAACATTAGCATTTGTCTGTCTTTTTGTTCCCCTGATGAATGGAAGTCTTTGAATATTCACTCTTCTTTTTGCTCTATTTTGGTCTCCACCAACTCCTGGTGGAAAGAAAAACCCACATGTTTTTCTTTAGCTGCTAAATACTTCACTATGTCCACCAGCTAGTTGCTTACTTTGTCCGTCTGCCGTTTCGTGTTGGACAAGTAGCGTTCAGTTATCAGATCTTTCTTGATGAAAACAGCTGACTATTTTCAGTGTGGTGAAAGCCAAAACAAGCGGTTCCCAAACCTTTTCTGCAGGTCCCTCCTTTTGTAGATTTTAAAATGCAGTTTTGGATTCGGGACATGGTCCGGTTATGCAATAACAAACAGTATGCTCGTACTTTGTGAGTGTACTATACACAGGTCCGGCCGTACACTATAAGGAGTGCTGGTCAGTGGTAATTCCGTGGCGGCAGCACTTAAAGGATGAGATATTGATCACACCACACACAACTTATTCTCCTGTTTTACGTAAATCAGTTTGTGATTGACAGGTTCCGGACCAGGAGCTGTCTCCATCCCATCGACTGGTCATTTCATCAGCATACCTACCTCCATGCTCCAGGCAGCGAGTGGGTTAACCCTGCTTTCAAATCAGCATCAGCTGCTTCTCCGAAAGCCTTTATTAACAGTGGATATTTTCCAAAGCCTAATAATATTGCTGGTTGTGTTTTCTATAGCGAGCCTGAGATTGCACGAGCCTAAGTGATTAGTCTTGCAGCGGCACAAGTCGCTCGGAAGTAGATTGTCAGCAAAGAGTGCAGGAGGTCCTCGGGAGGAAAGCATTCGGTCCTCCAGCTATTTAATTATGAGGGCGGCAGACCCCTGGGTGCTTGGCTTCATTCTCCCACAACAGTGGCTCGCTAACAAACTCCGTTGAGTGCCTTTGATTGATCTGAAGCCATTTGAGGTGGCCGTGAAAAAGACAAAAGGCAGCGACAGAAGGAGGGAAGAGGAAAGGAGGGCGGGGGGTGGGGGGGGGGGGGGTTGGGGCTAGTGGACAGGGAGGTTGGGAGTGGCGGGAGGGAAGGAGGGAAGAAAGATGGAAGGAAAAAGAAGGGGACGGGGAGCTGCAGGGAGGGAAGCGTGGAGGCAGGGAGAGAGGGAGTGAGGGATGAGGGGAAGCAAGGCGTGGATGAATGGCTGGAGAGATGGGCAGAGAGAAGGGCGGGGATGGGGATGCTGGCGCTTTCCTGCACACACAACTACACACCCGGGAGGTGCATTGAGCCAAGCGCACATAGACGTGCAAACGTTTACACACCAGCCCACACAAAAACACACTTGGTTAAAATGTTGTTCGAGCTTCCACAGTATCAGGGGAGTAGAGATGTGGATGTATTTGCATAAGTGGGTATTATACTCTGAGCCAGTGGACAGTAGTGATGGCTAAAGTAGATAAGATAAAGCTTTCATTATGTCTTTCTCTCCCCCTCCACCAGCCCCCCCACCCTTACCCTGTTACCACACACAACCTCTCCTTTTACTGCTTACTCTCTTTTTTTTTTTTTTTCTTTCTTTCACTCGGGACAGAAACAGTCTCTCTTCCTCAGTTTCCTCCTCCGGCTCCCTGCAAACACCCTCACCCACCAAACACACTCTCCCTGTATATTTGTTGTGCAGCTAACATCCAACTTATCCCCTTATCTGCCTTACTGAACTCCCAGCGTGAGAACTTTTTCAATTATCCCCGCCTCTACCTCTGTGGGTTCGGGACGAAGGCACTGTTTTGGCAGGATGAAGCGTCCGCAGAGGAGAGAGGGAGAGGAGAAAAAGGGAAGGATTGAGGGAGGGGAGGGAGGGGGATGAGAAGTTGAGGGAGAGATTCCGCAGTGACTCCGTTCCAACAAGTCATCTTTCATTTTTATGACTTCAATCAAGTGTCCTTGAAGCCTAAATAAACTCGGATCATACACTCCTATCCTGGCTGGAAGGCATTTTTTGTAAGTATGATACCTATAGTATAATGAGTATGTGCCCATTGTGTGCACACATTTTAATGACTGCCACTCTAATGCTGCCATTTATTAGCAAACAGTGTCCTGTCCCAGCTCTGCCTTGGCACAAATACAAAAAAAACGTTTCCTCTTTAATTTTTTGTCATTGTCTCTCTCTCTCTCTCTCTCTCTCTCTCTCTCTCTCTCCCCCCCGCCCCGCCTCTGTATCCCCTCCCACACCTTGTATTCTCCACCTCAACCTCTCTTCCACTCTCACACACACACACAGTCTCTATCTTTCCCTTGGCAGGAGACCACTGCAGTTTGTCACACACTGAGCAATATGGTGCAGATTGGAATCACGAACAGAGTATTTCTATGTCTCTTTGTGTGTGTGTGTGTGTGTGTGTGTGTGTGTGTGTGTGAGGGAGAAACAGAGACTGTAAACTTGCTGTGGAAGTAACCTTGCCCAGAGAACTCTTGCCTCAGAAAGTCAACTGTCGCCTTTGTGTGTGTTCCAGGACAGTTACAGAGTTATAGCAGTGTGTAATTCCATCTGCCAGAGTATGCCCCACTGGAATGAACTCTGTGCGTGTGTGTGTGTGTGCGCCTCATGTACCTTCAGCCGTTCCTATCCCTCGTCCCATTTCCATCTTTCTTTTTCTCATTAAGACTCGTCCTCTCCCCTCTCTGTTTCTCCATCTCTCTCCCTTTTCCTGTCCATTTCCTTTCGCCTTTTTCCGGCTCTCTTCCCCTTCTTCTCCCCTTCTCGGTCTATCAATCTTCAATACTCTCCATTTTTGTTTCTCTCGCCCTCGCTCTCCCTCTTATCGCTTTCCTTCCCCCCTATTTTCCTCCTACTCATTTTCCACCTGCATGGGATTGCTGTTCAGAGCCAGCAAGCCCAGCGCTTGTAATACCCTGACCAGAGTTATTTAGCCGCGTTATGACAGGTAGGGAAATGAAATCACCACTTGGCTGTGTGCGTGTTTTTCTTTTCGTTCCCCTTTACTGTTTCTCCTTCCCATTTATGAGAGCCTGCTGCAGGGCTATTTTTAGTCGGCTGCCACCTTCTCGCTGGCTTGTGAAACCCAACCGCCAGACGTTCACTTAGGCAGAAATTCTCCATCATGATTGTGGGATTGATGAATGATATTATCTGCAGTTGTGTTTGGCATGAATAAGAAAACACACACTCTCTCTCTCTCTCTCTCCCTCTCTCTTTCTCTCTTTCTCTCTTTCTCCCCCTCTCTCTCTCCTGCATGGATGGTAATGTCTGTAATGTCTTTTCACTACTTTGAAGAAGGGATCAGAACTTCCCGCCTGCTTTTGACTGATGATAAATTGTTCAGTTGATCGATCTTCTGGGTCATATACTCGCATGAATGTTAACTTGTTATTTATGTGTTTTTAGCCATGGCGGTGGCTTGGCTCCATATTGAAATATCCGTCCAGCTGCCCATGACTACTTTGGTCCAGATTGAAATATCTCAACAAATACTGGATGGATTGCCCTGAATTTTTTTTTACAGACGTTCACCTTCCCCAGAGAAGGAGTCCTAATGACACTTTCTCTAGCGAGACCACAAGGTTGAAATCCCCCCACAGCTATTGGATACTTACTAAAAAAAAGAAATTCAAATCATGACATTATAAGATTTCTGTTAACCAGAAAATAGGACACAAACTAACATATAAACTTTTAAATCCACACCATTTTTTTGCTCTAAAACATCAGGCGATGTATCTGTGGCCACGAATGTTTGTGGGCTCTTGACATACAATACTTTTCCACCCAGAAAACTATATGCTTCTAATTGTATCGAGCTCACAGAGTTAACTTAAAACATTTAAGGTGGGAGACTGTTGACACGCCGCAGTCTCGATCCATTTTAAAATGTGTCCAAAATGGCTGCAGATCAGCCAGTAGAGGGACTTCTGTGGGTGCAGCCAAAGGCCATTTGTCTGTTTTTGCTTTTTCTCCTCCGATTCTTCATTCTCATCTGTAGCGTCATGCACACAGTTTTTATGTGTAAAAAAGCAAGTTGGTAACCCCACCTCTCAAGCAGAAAATGTTCCCTTTAGCTCTCCCATAACTCCATGTTTTGTTAGCTCCCAAACAGAAAATGAACGAGTTGTACCGGCTTCTCATATTTCATTTAAAACCTTTCACACTCTCTGAAAGGATCCCATATAAGTCCTAGTACCATAAAATGCCAATGTGGATCGATTCACTCATGCTTCCGTAAGGAACTGGCTGTTGTAGCCTAGAGGTCGGAGAAGCAGGTTTGGATGTAATGGTTGCTGCTGGCAAAATGTGGGGCGAGTACAGTACAAGGTGCTTTTTAAGCAAAGTGGTGGAGGATGGACGAGGTCAAGTGTAAAAGTTCCATACACTCATGAGAAGGTAGGGGGAGTATGACGAAGCGTGTGCACGGTTGGTTGATATTCTCTGGGAAAAAAATGTAGTCGCGAAGAAAGAAACTTTTCTGAAATGGCTCTTTCCGGGAACAAAAATACCCCTGCTTTTTCTAGCAGTCAAGAAAAAAAAACAGGTACTACTTGAGAGCACACAATTTCCATCTGCATGTTTTCTTTGCACAAGCTCGAGGGCCCAGCTGAGGTGACAGATCGGTCCCAAGGAAAGGACAGGCTGCCTGATGTTCAAAAATGGAAGACGTGTGAAGTTCTGATCCGTAAATGTCATTTTATCTTTTGGCTATCTTTCAAAAAATCATTCACTCTGTATCTCTCTTAAGGGTGTAGTTTTCCACACACGCGTTCTCTTTTCCTCTCCCTCTCCCCCTCGTCTGTCAGATGCCTTATCTGATATTAAACGTACTCCCAAATGCTACACTACCCTTCAAAGCTCCCATTTACCCGTGAGACACATGCTTACCTGCCAATGACACCCCCCTCTCTTAGTCTTTTATTAAATACGGGGACACACCTGCCAGAAACATTGATTTCCTCTCCACCTTTTCTCTCACACACACACACACACCGACCTGCCGATGCCACAAAGCCCCTTTCCCTTTTGAGCAGCCGCCCTACAAATGTCAGGCGGGGTATGAAGGGGGTGAAGGAAGAGGAAGGGTGGATGTTGGGGGTTGTTGGGGATTGAGTGAGAGATGCACACATCAGACACGAGGAGGATTTCACTTTTGCGTGAAATCACGTTATCAGACCGGCGCAGGGTATGCCAGCCGGGAGAAGGAAGCAGGAGGAGGAGGGGCTGAGCGACAGGAGGGACGAGGAAATGTTCTAGACACTGTAGGCTTTCATATCCTGGCTCCGAAATATAATACATATTGAAAAGCACAGATTTTATATTGATGAATTATTACTAGAGAGGCTCACATTCTGTGCCAAGGACTTGTTTTAAGTGGTTCATTTGGATGTGGATGTGGACCGGCCAACAGGATTGGGTGTCAATTTCATGGTTACTTTGTCTTGTACACCAACCTAAGCTTCAAAGAAATGTCTTAGATAGAAAGAGGAGCGTATAATCGCCGACATAATATGCGCTCACACATGCTCACGCATACTATACACAGTGTTGGCATAATCTCCCCCGCTTGGCATGTGGATTCACACTCGGAAGTGCTCGCACTTTTATTGTATATGCATCATATTAGACACAGCATTTCAGTGCTTGGCGCACAAACACATGGGTTGCAGAGACGTGCGTGTTTGCAAGAGGAAGTGTGGAGCGCGCACACACAAACTCAAACTCAAATAAATTGAACGTACAAACACTCACACATTCTGCTATGTGCTATTTATTATTTTGTTATTTTTTCGTCTGTTGGTAATATTAATTATTCATTCATTCTGTTAGCCCACAAATATCATCCCAGGAGATTAATATGAAATGTATCTGTTCCACTTCCTCAGCAGCATGCACACTCGCGCCCATGCTGTACCTGACACTGAGCAAGAAGCCTATTTGCTATGCAGGAGAACCTCCGACAGGCCAAAGACCTAAAGTTGAGTTAATTAAACATTAAGCATTAATCAAAATGAGATCGTTAATCTCGACACGATTATCTGTGATATTTTGTAAATGATGTATTCCTCCTCTGGCATACTGAGTGGAAGAGGGACGCACACTCGGGCATGCACACAAGCTGACAGACATGTATACACACAGTGAAGACAATTTACATAGCCCAATGTGTTTGTGTGCGCGCGTGTGTGTATGGGCTGACAAGCCAGCTCTCATTGCTCTTTGATGCCCTTTACATGTTTCAATCAACATCAATCAACGCTCGGAATACAGCTCTTCATATTAATTGAGACTGAAAAATGCAGCTGCAGAGGGAGAGAGAGAGAGAGAGAGAGAGAGAGAGAGAGAGAGAGAGAGAGAGAGAGAGAGAGAGAGAGAGAGAGAGGGAGGGAGGACATTCACAGATCAGTGAATGTTGCTTTCATTCAGTTAGGACATAATGGGGTCAAATGTCACTGTAGTCCACAGCAACTTGACCTACACACACCACACACACACACACACACACACACACGCACACATACGCACACACAAATCATACCGGCTCGCATCTGCTCCCTCTTAATTGAAACATTGCGCAAGTGTTTGCCAACTGAGGAAATGAAGTTTGGCTCCTAAAAGTCCCACTACTTAGGCAGATCTGACGCTGGCAATCTTTTTTATGAATCTAAATTGGAGGCGACTTTGTAGATTGTTAAAAACTCTGAGCTGGCATTTACAGAAAGATTACTCCTTTTCCCCCTTTTTCCTTTTTCTGCTCTTCAGCGTTGAGCAGCAAGAGCAGTAGTTATCACTGTGTTTTTCAAGAGAAGGAATAGGTTTGGCTCTGAGGCGATTCTGGGTCTTATCGCTGGCTGACTTTGTTTCTGGATATTTCTCTTGCGTTTTTTAAGCGCACGCGCTTCCACGAGTGCTGATGCCCTTTCGTACCCTCAGACAAACATCAAACATCTTTGTCATGCACGCATGGACACCCAAACATATTGTTTCACACACGGCTCGCACACAATCATGCACATGTTAACGTTCAACATTCGGCACCAGAGAAGTTGCTATCTAATCCCTGTATTTTGCTCTGAACTGACAATAGTTTCTTCAATCTAAGTGGGCCACCCTTGCGCCTTTGTTGATGATAACACCAAGTTATTTTCCACGGCTGTGAACTGCTCCAATTATACCCCCTGGCTAGAAGCACTAATGGCAGATAAGTGATTAGGACCTAGTGCAGAGATTTGCCCCATTTATTTGATGCAGCAATTAATACTAAAACTGAGGTAACAGCGAGCCAGATTAGAGACTGTTTTTTTTTCTGCAGCCCAAATGGAAGAGGCCAAATGCCCAACAATGGTATAGTGATTACATCTGTACATAAATGGGGGGTCCTAAAGTCCTGTTGGCTTAGGATCATGTAGATCCTGCCAGAACATTTCTCTTTTCTAGACTCTGCATCCAACGCAATGCAGCCTTCCAAAACTGTAGCTCAGTAAAAAGAAAGTGCAAAGGCAACTGTAGTCTCCTTGTACAAAATCTAATCAGAAAATATGCTTATTGGCTAAAACCTCCAAGGTCTCCAAATGCCCCGGGTAACCGTTTGAAAATGACATAGTTTGTGGTAATTTCACTGATGGCAGATTTGTACTACTAAACAACTTTAAGCTAAAAATGATAAAGGTCATAAAGTGGCTCCTGAATTTTTAATCAGTCTTGTGGCCCTTTTTTCTTTTTTTTTTTAAGTGCTCCATGTGAAAATCTGGTTTTAATGCCCTTAGTAATTAAGTTGATATTATGCTTACATGGTGGATATTTCTAAATAAATGTGTGCTTGGATAAATGACCAAAACAGACGGGTAGTATTAGTATCAGGAGTAGTCGTTGGTTTATGAGGCTCAATGGAAAATATACAGTAATGAAGCTAATTTGTGTAGTTTGTCATTATTGATAATTTGTCAGTGCCTTACAAAACTGTCCCACATCACTGCTGCAAGGTGAGGTTGAGGTGGGGAAAAAACGTTTTGGTTATGCTTAGGGAAATATTGTGGTTTAGGTTCAAATGAATATTTTGTTAAAGGTACACTTTTAAGTATACTTCTGCTCATGATATGGACAGTCAAGGACTAGAAAGGTCAATAAGAAAATGACCCGATTTCTCCCATGATTTATTACCTCAGTAAACATTGTCTTAGTCAGTTTATGGTCTCAATTGCTAATTTCCAGTCCTCATTACAGCATGATGTTCATTGAGTAAATGATGGTCCCATTTAGACTGAAAGAGACGATAAAGCAGGGAATGCTTCAGGATGTGGCTACCTTGTGATTGACAAGTCGCCACGACGGCGCTGTCCGGGTTGGTTGTTGTCCGTGTTTTCCTCTTAGAAATTGAACCCTTTGTTTTCAGCTCATGAAAATGAACGAACAATGAATTGTAACATTGTTGCTGCTCATCGTTGGGTTGTACTTACCTCCACCATCTCCTGTCACTTCTGCATCCAAAAAAAAAGATGCTGACGGCCAAAATGCAAACTCAAGGCTTTAAAACCATAGTCCACAAACCAATGGGTGACGCGCGAGGACGTACATGTATATTCTCAGCAGTGTGCCGACAAAGAGAGGGGGGAAGAAGACTGCAAGAAAGTAAACGTGGATATAAAGAAAGCAGGTTTCAAAATCTCATGGTTACGATATGAGCTCCATGGTTACATTTGGGGACGTATTATAATCATGGCTAAAAGAAACCAACATTGAGTGTCGGTAGGAAAAGAGAAGTAGACAGCAGTGGTCTCCTGCGTCGGATGTTTTGTGTCTCACCCCCCCCCCCCCCCTGACCTCCGACCTCTGCAGCCACTCGAGAAGTCTTGTCACTTGAACGTAAACATATTTTTGTTTTGGGGCATTTGCCGAAACAAACTGATGCTGTCGTTTTTCTTGGGATGGGTCTCTCTCTGCCATGTGTTGTGTTACCTGTGGATCAAAACAGGCCGACAGCTCATTTTTTTTCCGGCCATGACAAATGCATCAGTTACCAAAGTGCCAATGAACAGGGTTGGATGTAATAACAGATCAAAATTGAAGAGGCAGTATTGACGTTTTCCTACGTGCTTTCACCCACATTCAGCTTTACGTGTGTGTGTGTGTGTGTTTGATTCTGGTGTTATGAATAGAAATGAAACAATGGTACCTTTGTCAAAACCCATGCACGTGCCTCTTTAAGGTTGCTCAAAGGTTACATCTGAAGGGAGAGGTCGCCGCATGAAATTATAAAATCTCTATGGAGGATGAGTCATCAAAATGTCTAATGGTATATTTACAAGGAAAAAAGGGCTCGGGGGCTATGTTAAGTGCAAAGTTCCTGTAATATTACTTGTGATTATTTTTAATCTGTATCATCCCCCCCAGAGTATGTTCAGTACACCACTTTAGCCCTGAAAAAAACAATCCTTCTTTATTTAATGGGTTCCTTAAGTGAGCAAAGCGACCTCGTATTATCCTGTTGAACACATCAGATGCATTCACCATTCATGCATTTAGATGGTGCACAAAGGTGGTGTGACTTTCTGGAAAAACTGCAAATGAGCAGGCCGGGATCCACTGCTCTGCTCTTGATAGTAAGGAAGATAAATGCACAGACAAACCTGAAATGTTGTCCTATGGTTATCTGATAGTATCGGTAACCGCTGGGGCATTTGGCTAACTCTTTTATTACGGCAACATAAAGTACAATGTTGGTTTCTTAAAAACATCCCATGGTTTACAATGGCGTCCTGCGTGCAGGTGAAATGTATTCTATAGTGGTTTGACCCTGGGATCAACATAAGCCGTGAGTGAACTTTACTCCTCCCTCTGTTTGGATGAATAACCAAGCAACCTGCACAAATATGACTGTTTACTATTATCCAAGGAAGGGAAAGGACTAAGCATTTTCCTCCTGAGAGACTTTTACTGCATTTTGAAATCTGCATTTGACAGCTGCACTGCTGTTGTTTATGTTTTGTAGTTTAGGCTCTGATGAAAAACATAGTGAGAGGCATGCATAATCATTATGTAGCAGCTTACGGGACAAACAGCTGGCGGTCAAGGTCATTGGTTTGAATCCCACAATATAATGGTGTGAAAGAATGCGAGTGAATGCACACTTTCCCGGCCCTTATGAATGTCCACTGTGCTGTCCTTGAGCAAGGCACTTACTCAAGGTTAAAAGGATGTGCTTGTGCCGTGCAGCTCTCCGAGTATGACTGTGTGTTAAGTGTCAGCCAGTTACGTTGCTGTGAAAGAACATGCATGCTCAGCAAATCTTCCCAGGAGACATAAAGGTTTAAATATAGATATTACAATAGTAGCTGTTAAAAAGAAAGGGGGAAAAAAATGTACATCTATCTTGAATTAGTGCTGCAGCAGCCACTGCAAGTATGAACGTTATTAATTAGATCAACATTAGCACAGTTTATTGGCATACTGAGCTAATGATAGGCCCAGATGTACAACGTGTATGTGGGCATGTGCCTTATGTTTCACCATGTGTCTGCATGGGAAAGCCGGTAAAGGAAGATTGTGGTTCAATAGAACTTAGGTCGACAGGTTTCAGGTTCCAGATTTCAGGTTTCGGGTTCATTAGAGACAATCTCCTTGGCTGACATTTTTCCTGTACTTTGAGGGATTGGTAGCGGCATTTAAATGCGCTCGCTGTAGTTTTTACCACAAAGTAATAGGGTTAAACTGTTGGTTTGGGTATAAACTGATTGTCGGACCAATCATTTTTGACCCCATTGGACTTTGTTGTAAAGATGTCGCTGTGTTCCTAGATCTCATTACTTACTTATGATTGTACGACTTCAAAAGTTTTCAGAAACTTTGGTTTTTACTTTAAGGTTCCTTCTGTGGCGTCTCAGTGTAGCCACGCTGCTTGCATCTGTTTCTATTGCCATTGGTGTCCATGTCCTCGTCCACGCGTTTCTAATACAGCTCGTCCCTTTTAGAATGACTTTCTCTGAGACATTTTCTCGAGCCTTTTACCGAAAACCAAATTTGACCCTGTGAACAAATCAGAAATCTCAGAGCGATTTCCCCTGAGGGTGGGTGGGGTACAGGGGACAGCGGTTTGGATTGGGTTGGGTTGGTGCAGCAACAGCACACCACCAAGGGCATTTTACTGCTGGATTTAACTTCCTGCAAAATGCTATGTATTCATCTAGTAAACAAAACGGTTTGCCAACACGTATTCAGATTACTCATGTTTATAATAATACTGATCTAAAATGTGCCTCACATTGATTCCGGGAATCATTTTGAGAGTAAGCATCATTGATTTTCAGATGAGTTGATAGTCCACTTTGAAATTGATACTCTTCATTTCTTTATTTTCTGTCCTCACCAGAAGTGGGCTGAGGCCAAACAAACATGTTCATCTGTGCCCCAAATCAACTCACCCCAAATGGCCCTAAATCGACTGGAACTCACAGTCACATTAGAGAGGCACTTCTGGCACGAATAGGGTGCCGTTTGTCATACATATTACCCCAGATTCAGATTGGAGTCTAATAGTCTTTTTGTTCACTTCTTCTGTGTCCGTCGCTCTTGCTCCAAAATGTTTTCCCTTGTCTCTAATTAGCCCCTTTATGCCCGCTCTTGCACTTGAAATCGTTCACTCTCTTCTGTGCATATTCATCTCTTCACTCTTTCCACGCCTGCTCCTCCATCTATCCGTCATCTCTCTTTTATAGAGATGGATGGAAGGGGATATCAGGGAGTCTGGGTGAAGAGCTCAGCTGATAGGCTGAATCAAGGCAGGTCATTTACTCACCGCAAGCCCATCCATCCTTAAACCCACACATACCCCTCTTACACCCACACATCCTTGACTCGACACACACTCCTCGCACAAACACACCGCCCCTAAATGACTTCCATCTTTCTAGATGTATTATTTCACTCCTGGGAAGTCGGGTCTGAGATTCAGTATTCAACACGACCGGCGCAAAGGGATCTTTTCCATTAAGAAGTTGTTCGGTCACACATCCGAGCTCACCAAAACAAACGGGCACAAAAATGCGCACACACTTTTTAAGACGAAGAAATATCACACGTACTCAGATGCGCACCTGGTGCCCAAAGCTCTAGACACCTCATTACTGGCATGGCGTGCCTTCACTGTTGGGGTGTTGTGAATAAATGTGTCCCCCCCTGAAGTTTTTTCTGTTTGCAGCTATGCTCCCCGTGGGCTGACTGTTAATGACACCACGGCGCTCTGCATCTGTACTTGGGGAACTGTTGGTATCATTCCCACGGAACTAAATAATGTTGCCGTATCATTGGTCCAGCTGCCTGCTGGTCAAATTACAAAGCAGCAAGAGGCCATTTTCTACCCTGACAGCCTTCTGTGCCAGCCCGGGAACGCTCAAAACAGCTTATTTTACCCCCAACATGATGGCATGATTACTGCAAATGCTTGACGCCACATCCAGCAGGTTAGCAAGTCAGCGAGAGAGGAAGATAAAACTGGGTTGCGGGAAGGAAAAGAGAGTGATGATTTAGAAAATCATGGTGATGGAAAGCCAGCGGAAGGTGTTCAAGAAGGAACAGGCAAGCGTTGCCGCTCCATTGTGCCGTATTCGTTATAGACAGATTTGCGCCGTAATCAGAATACGGCACGTATGCGCTACTGTAGAGTGGATGGATGAGTCAGGGGAGAAAATGCGATTACAGCGACAATCATAACTCAGATTAGCCTTCCGCTGTACCTCTCTCCACTGTTTAACACAGGAATCAATCACCATCACATTCAGTACGCCGCCTCATATCACACACGGGGCCACACCAAAAGGACAAATATTATTCTCTCCGGCAGAGAAAACAACATTGTCTATAGAGCAAGGACAACAATCGCTC
The DNA here is from genome assembly GCA_943593645.1 of Bovichtus variegatus. Lineage (NCBI taxonomy): Eukaryota > Metazoa > Chordata > Actinopteri > Perciformes > Bovichtidae > Bovichtus > Bovichtus variegatus. Next base: position 14,681,535 of record CALSCE010010956.1, read on the forward strand.
TCTTTTAATAAATAACAACAGCTATTATGATCATAAATAATGAGGGGGCCAGAGGCTGTTTGTAGGGGGTAGGATGATACATGAATCCATTCAGCATATTTCTGCTGTGGGCCTGAATCTCTGCAACTGAGGGGATCAAAGGAGCTCCTGACAAAAGAGGCGCCGATGCAGCATGCTGAGATGACAGCCTTCACCAATGCTAGCACTGCACTCAGCACTAACATTGGCTGACTAGAGACCTGACTAACCGGTCCAAAACAGCACATTCAGTCCCCCCCGCTGTTTTCTCTATCTGATTATTATTGATGACATCAGGATATTCGTGGGCCGTGGAGGCTCATTAAATCAGAAGTCATCTGATAATGAAAGTGAACACTGTGCACTAGATTACTTCATTTACTCTACACTACAGAGTAGCGGGGAAGCGTTTGCATGCTTTGATATGCATTTTATTAATTCCTTCTGGATTGCCAATTCATTTAACGGTGTGACTTGAAAATTGTGTAGCAAAAAACTTCTTCATGGTTAATGTACAAAGCCCAAAGCACTTGGCTGGTTCGAGTATGTGATCAGTCTGAGTGTGTGTGTGTGTGTGTGTTTGTGTGTGCAGGAGTTATCTGGTTCTCTCAGTTCTACGGTCGCCCGCAATGCTCCAGGCAGGAAAATGCTCTGTGTCTTGATCATTCAAATGAATTTGAAGCCACGCTGAGAACAATATTCATTCAAATGATTTGTAAATCACAGGCGTTCACATTTACACACCCGCACACAGCACACGCGTACTCTTGAAGACGCTCATGAACAGACAAACACTTGATCAACGCGTACACAAATGTACTCGCGCAATCTGCACAAACAAATCCACCTCGTCGCGGTCGGTTTGACGCCTATGTAGAAAGGAGCGAATCCCATTCCCCCCTCAGCATTTTCTCCCATTCGGAATGATCCCTATAAAAAAATCAGAGCCTTGAGGAAAAGAGGAGACATGGCCCGTCAGGTGTTTTTATGGCCTTTCCCACAATCAATCAGCACTGCAATGGTGTTTTTACGATGTTACTGTATAACCCCCCCAACTCGCCACACCACCAGGGAAACTAACAAGGTTCTTATATTTAATGGACTCAACAAAGTCATACCTCCAGAAGTCACCAAATTGTCACAGCGACAAGCAACCATTTCCCTCTAATCAAATGTAATTCGGAGTGCGCTTTACACTTATCGCCTGCTGTTTCATCGCGCTCCCCCATGGCCCACATCTCCCGCATACTTTTTTCCGCTCGATCACTGTATGAGTGTGGGCGGAATTGGATCGAGTCGACATATTTGCATGTGTGATTTAATGGTGACAATGGGAGAAACATGGCTCCATCTCCATCAACTGTTAACTGTGAAACAAGATTTAGCCCCTCTTTCAATCTGTGGCCGGCCCTGTGGTGGCGCCTAATAGTGTGTATCTTACTGCTTATCACACTGTTTCTCTGAGCCAACAGGCTGTTATGCTTAGATAACCATAGTCATTTGCTGTGTTAAGTGGCTGATTGCTTCACAGTTGTGTTTTGCATGCATCTGCGAGCGTGCGGCATACTTTCATGCATGTGTAAGCACGTAAATGTAATTTGGCTGCCACTGCCCGTGTGTTTCTTGCAGTGTGTGTGTGTGTGTGTGTGTGTGTGCATTTGCGCCTGTGCTGCACATGTGTCTAACATCAGCAGCCTCTTTCCCCCAACAAAGCTTAGCTCCAGTCCCCGGCAGCATGGCTGAGTATGATTAAAGTCACCCACATTGCACTTAGCGCCAGGAGAAGTAAGGAATTTAGGAGAAAATTAAACAATGCTATTTGCATACAATTTACACAACAGCACGGCCAACAGCTTGCTTTAGCCGCCGCCTGGTCAGCTAAAGAGGGCTGCTCAGTGTTGCTTCTTTAACTATGCAAACAACTTTGGCTGGCCTAATTCAATCATGACTGTTTATTTGCACGTAAATTACACACATTCAACAGTTTCTTTATTCATTATGTGTGGGATCATTTGAAGCTCGCGATGCTAGTTGCTCTCGTTTTACTCCTTTGACAGAAGCCAGTTCGGCTCAGCAGGTTAAATGAAATTGCTTAGGTTGTATTTAGTTTATTTCATGCGTGTATGTGAGCCCACATCTGCTGTGACAATTTAGTCTGACGTTCGGGTTACGGTGGGCTCAGTTTTCATCTTGTGTTTTGAGATAGAAGACTTGCACCCTGCTGAGAGAATCTCTCTCTGTCTTCCTCAAGACGCGGCAAACTACCATCACTGTCTCTCCTGCTCCTTTTCGGCTACATTCAGATGCAAACCATCACCTTTTTGCCTCCTTTCACAAATACGGATATTAAACCACGTATCAATTTCTTTCCCATCTTTCATCTCGCACATATATTCAAACACCGATCTCCCTCCGTCTGTCTCTCCTCTTATCTCCCTCTCTCCATGCTCCCGACACACAGCCAACTCACCTGGTGAAATATTAATGTGTTCAGTGAAGTGTTCTTGTTTGGAGTGCTGCCCTGACCATGAGCTTTGTTTCTGGACAGAATAGGAAGCTAAGCAGCCATTCAGAGGCTCAGGCAGAGGTCCACACGGTTGGACGCAACAGCGAGGACAACTGGAAAACCGTCGCTTTGCTCCATACAAACGACTTATGATGGAGGACTCATCGATGTTGAGCTCGACCGGGGCTACGGTGAACTTTGGCAATAAGTCGAGCTGCAGCGAGTTAAAGAGATCCCCAGCCAGAGCATGCGGAGGAAGGACGAGAGGAGATACTCGCGTTTTCAGAGCTTCAGCTTCCATCTTAGGCCTCTTTAGCTTCCCTCAACCACCCCAAACACGCACATCTTAATTTTCTGCTCCAACTTGCTTCTAATAAGCTCTGAAAAGTGCAGGTGCTGTTGTTTCTACTGTGCCCCCCTTCTTTGTACGGGGAAATCTTCTTTTTCTTTTTGGCATTGTGCGTTCGCTTGCACACCTTCCAAGTGTTGATGCTTTTCTTATGGAGGCCTAAATAAGGAATGAGCTTAGTAACTGGGAGCTGCTACCTCCTGTTCTGATTCAACGCACTCCTGTCGGTTTGCTTACTCCACATTGCCAAAAGATCCCTCTGGGTTTATGCTTGGGTATTCACACCCTGGTGTGTTTGTACTGGATTTGTGTGTACTTGCACTGGTGCCTAATGCATTGATGCCTTTCTGCTGTCAGTGTGTGGGAGACTCAGTGCATGTATTTGCGCACATGCAGTTTATTTGAAGACCTGGAAAATCTTCAGGCCAGCGCATCAAACAGCACTCCGGATTTGTTTAGCAGAGGTTCAGTTCAAGGCTCCTAATTTGCAGATGTGCGAGAAGGGGTATGGATTTTTATATTTTATACCTGAATAATGCTGACATCCCTTTTAGCTGTGCCTATCTTGCATCCTTAGTTCAGAGTCTTTATAATCTTGTGCATGCGGAGGGAGCTTTTACCTGAGAAGAGAAAAAAGATAAGAGCTTACAGACAAAAGTACACACACGCATACGCACTCTGAAGGTCCTTACGAGTTCAAAATGTGCCGCTGCTTAGAGAAAACAGCCATTACATTCCTAACCAAGCCTGAAAAAGACCCGTGTAAAAGATCTGCCTGGGTCTGGATTGACCTGAGCAGTAGAGCTGGATTTAGACGGCACCGTGGCTGACAGGATCAAGCCTGTTTGTGTCACGCTAGTCCCTGAGCACTGAGAAAAAAATCATAGACATACTTCTGTGTTTCAGAAGGAAACTGTCAATAGTTTGCAAACTTTCCACTTCCAGACAGTACGGCCACCTTGTTTTTATCTTGTCTAGACTGTGACATCATGGGAAAAAAAATAAATAAATACTGCTCGAATTCCTCCAGAGAGCAAAACTCAACTCATTTTACTTTTTTAAATTAAAAGGTCCGATAACTGTCGTAGTAAAGTTGGCCCCGACCAGAGGCAAAAGCACAGGATGTGAAACAGAAACGGCAAATTCTTGCAGACATCCCCAGTGGACTGAAAGATTTAGCGTAAGCATTCACGCAGGTATGCAGACGTACACGCATACATTACACACACATACATTACACATGCATACATTACACATGCATACATTACACATGCATACGTTACACACGCATACGTTATATGAAGTGTGTCACAGGGATAAACACTGATGCTGGCAGCTTATTTTTAAGACATGCTGGATTATGCTGGAGTGATGACTGGCAGGGATTTCATTGTTCTTGTTATACTGAAATACTTGCTACATGTAGGATTTTGTCTTCTTCTGGTTATAGATGGTTTCAAGCTGATTTTGAGAATGAGCGGCAAACGGCTCTTTGTAGTGAAGAACAGTAAGTGTGGGCGTGTGCGTAAAAGGAAAGAGTAATAACTAAGGGAAATAAATAGAGGCTGTTTTGAATTTATCATGAGATCGCATCAGCGGCTAGCTTATGAAGTTGCCCACACAAACCACTTTCAGTCACACACCCTATTCAAGTTTTTCTTGTTTGCGATTGGTCCATAACGTACCAACCTGGAGATAGTCGGCCTAAGCAGGCATTCGCACCAAAAACAGCTCTGTTGTTAAAGAAAAGAAACAGCAACAAAAGACAATGGGCTGCCTGGTGTTGCTGAAGATGCTGGTGGTGACGATGAAGTAAAATCCAGGAAGTCCGGGTTGAGTGACAGATTAATGAGTTTGAAAGCGTATTAGATGCTTACAGGAAACACGGGACACCAGTTTATTACGCCATGAGACAGAATTTGGAACGAACCCTTGGGAAGTTTTCACCCCAGCCAAGTTCAGCTTTTTTTTTCGGGACTGATCACGTGCCGCTGTCTCACCGACGTGGCCTCGTTCAAATTAACAAGGCATTTTTTCATTCAGTGCTGTTGTCTGTCTGAACACAGCCCTGCAGTTCTCAACAAAAGGCAAGTAAGCAAACGGGTGGAGGCTCTCTCTCTCTCTGGGTCCAACAGCAAGACTACGCAGGACTCAACACATCTAATATGAGCCTAATACTAAACCTAACAGAGGTTGAAACTACTCCTAGGGTTGACAAATTCCCAATGCACAGAGCTGTAGGTTTGTGCTGTTTTGTGTTATTATTATCATTACACATTACTTTTAAACACTTTCAGAAAGTACTTTCCTACAGCATAAGCACAGCGGAAAATGCTTTCTTTGGGAGTTATTGCTCTAATATATCACCGGAATTAATTGTGCCAAAACATTCAAATGCAGCCAAGAAGGGACTGCCGTTGCATTAGGCAATAACTCCTGCGATGTGCTTTTTAAAAATGATAAAAAGTCCACTTTGGTGCTTGTCACGTTTGATTGCCCCACAGAGTTTCTGAATAAGTCCTTCCTCCTCTAGTCCTTTCCCATCCTGTGGGCGAGCACTCGTGCTTTTTTATGAAAAGCCTCCATCTCCTCAGAATCACATCACAGCTCACACATCTGCCTCCTCCGTTCACTCGAATTTGCTTTCTCTCCTAACAGCAGCAACTACAAATACAACTTCTGTAATTCTCCGGTCGCCGCTTATTATTATTATTCTCACGTTCCCACTCTTGAAATAATTCCACCGTTGTGCTCATTGTGAGTCGCTCTGGATAAGAGCGCCGGCTAAATGCCTCAAATGTAAATGAAATTGTTAAAGAAACTCTGTTAAAGTCAAGCAAGTGAGCCGTAATTGTCAGTGCAAGAGAAATAATAAAATAGAGCTGACACAGCTGTGGGACGTACCGCAGATGATCATCATTGCAATTAATTTGACAATGATACATTTTGTAAGATTCTGTCTCTGGTTTTCTAACAAGCTGCATTCACTGGGAGCATGATTTACAGATCTTTTAAACATGGTGGTGCACACTCATCTGCTGTTTTAGCCCTGTCACAATGTCTCGTTTTTGTGGGTTTTGCCATTTTTTTTATATATATATACTTTATTCAGCAACATAACATACATCAGCGTTTAAGGGATAGATGGATGTTACCCAGAGCAACTTAGAGTTCGAGCAGATATAGCTTTGCGTGCTAATTCCTCAAGCTGCCTCGAGGCTCTGTCTTGATCTTCTATCGTCAAGATATGCGCAACGTTTCATTCCTGACAATAATATGCTGAATAATGCTCACACCTATAGCAGGCACCTTCCTATTTCTATTCCTCTGTGCCACCTGCTGCTGCCTCACCCCCCCCACCCCACACCCCACACCCACACCTTTACCTTTCGGGCCACCCACTGAGTTCAAACGAAGAGGCCTACTTTCCTTTGCACCTCACTCACACTTCCAGCCTCTCTCAGGAGGATAAACACACACGCTGCATTAATTCAGCCATGTCTTTGCAGACTTCAGTCAACAAAATTAAATTTCTCACTCTCTTCAGGGACTCAAGGACTTTCAGCAGAGGGTCCCTGTGTTTACTTTGTACTCCTGGGTGGGATATTTCCATTTGAGTGAACGCGTGTGGGTTGGGTCTAGATTTATCATCTTTGTGTGTGTGTTGTGTGTTGTGTGTTGTGTGTTGTGTGTGTGTGTGTGTTCCAGAACTTTCTCTACACATACTGTATGTACCTTCATGGATTTACAGTATATGCACAGATTTAAGTATTGTGTGCGTGTGCAATTCTGAATATGTTTAAAAAAAAAAAAAAGATGCCTAAAATCTGTATGCATTTGTGCCAGAGGGTGTTTATGAGCATAGTGGGTAATGCATAACTATCATCTCAGTTCAATGAGGTGTCAATCTTAAGTCTTGTTTAGCTAAACTTTGGACTCTCTGTATAAAAGCAGTCTCCCCCCTCAACCTTGCCTGAAGCACTGATGGGATGAAAAATGGACAGAAGTCCCAAAGGAAGGGGGGGGGGAAAGGTCCATCTGTGAGCTGCATTCAAGGACAACAGTGTTATCCATTTTGGAACAGTATGAAACAAGCCAGTGTTTTCGGTGGGGTTTGGAAATGCGGGCTTCTGGATGAACTGTGGCTGCCATTGTTGTCTTGCCAAGCCAACTGTGATGTTGCAGATTAGACGCGAATCATTGACTCCTTGTTTGTATCAGGGCGGCTCTTCTCATTCAGAGTGAGAGATAATGAACAAATGTGACTGATTGTTTCTGATCAGTGTTGTGGTGAATTACTGCAGCAACAGGGATTGTTTTGCAGTACTCGGGCGCTCATAAAAGCTGCGTCTAATGTGATTTTATGTTATTCAGCCCGGAGGTGTTGGGGTTTGGCTATATCTATTAATCTCTGTTTTGTTCTTGTTTTCTCTTCTCCCTGTTCTGTTCTCTCCTCCATCATTTAACTTTTATGTTTCCCTTTTTCTGGCTTTCTTTGCACTACTTTTTGCTCTTTCAACTTCCACGTTCTCCTTTTTTGTCCATTCTGATAGAGCCAATTCCACCTGATGATGTCGGCCCGTGTGCCTCCATCAACCCTGGGCAGCCTGCTGCTGGCGGTCCTGCAGGGGAGAGAAGGGGACAGGGACAGGGACAGGGACAGAGGAAGCCGGGGGGAGAGCAGCTGGGGAGGAGCAGCTGTAGTCTGCCCGGGGTGGGAGGAAGGGGGTGAAGGTTTGCTGTCTCACCTGCAGACGCACAGCGGTTCTAACTGGCATTTGTGGGACATCATCAACCTGACCCTCATCTCCGGAGGCGGGGATAGAAGGGTGGAGACCAGGGAGGAGAAGCAGGAGGATCAGAGGGAAGAGGAGGCTTTGAAGATCCTCTCCAGCCGTTTCCTGCGCTCCCCCTCTCCTATCTCCTCCGTTCTCCTCCTGGGTTCTGACCCCGAGTGTCTCTCCTCCGTCCTGCGGGCTGCTCAGCGTCTCGCTCCATCACTACCAGCGCTGCAGTGGATCATGGGGTATCCCTTGTCTCCAGATTCGCTCCACACTCTAGGAGGTCCCCTTGGACTGTTAGCCTATGGGGAGGTGGGCCGCAAGCCAATCAGCTTCTACATCCGGGATGCTTTGCAGTTGATCGGCCGTGCGGTCACTGCGGCAACCATGGTGAGGCCGGACCTGGCGCTGATTCAGAACGTGGTGAATTGCTACGACAAACCAAACCGACATGAGCTGCCCTCTTCAGGACAATATCTGGCCAGGTAAATGCACACACGCACTGTAAAAACACAGGAATTAAAAGGGTCAAAGAAGCATATGTTCCCGTTTACCTCCCAGCAGTATCTATCTATGCAGATAGTTTTGGTGCAATTCCAATTAAAAGTGCAATTAAGTAAAATATTGCTATAAAAATATCAGCATATGCTACAAACCCTGTAGGCGTCTGACTGTTGCTAAGGGAAGCAACATCCTGCCGATTTAGTCAGGCAAGCACTGCCATTTATTGATACGCATACCGGTGAAAGTAGAAGTTACAAAAGAAGTTAGAAGTTAAAAGCGTTCTGCTCAATACTAGAATACAAAAGCAACAACAAAGGTGTCAAGTGAGGCGAGGAAGAAAGGAAAGGGCTGCAGGTGACACTAAATCACGAAACAAACAAAACACAGCACGCTTCCTGACCCGCCATATTCCCACTGACTCAGTACAGCTCGCTATGACCGAGAGAAACGCAATATAAGACTTTCTTCATCTAACCTGTTGAAATTAAACACTCTGGCAGCCGCCGTAGAACTAGGTAGTCAAAGTAACTACATGTGGTGCCGAAATAATGAATGAAAAAAAAAAAAAACCTTCTGCCCAGATCCCAAAACTTCTGAACTCGTGCCTCAAACGAAAGAACCTTTTACACACACGAAAGACCTCACTTAACTTCAACAGAGACACACACAGGCGGTCTGCTCAGTTTAAATCACAGCCGCCCCCTGGCACTTTCAAGAAGCGGCTTTTATCAGCTTGGGCGCTGGATCAGAAAGAAGGGAAGGACGAGCCGAAGACTGGGGGGGGGGGGGAGTTGAACACAGGCGGGATGTCCGGAGGCGTTGACCAAAGGGGGGAATCCCTCCGGATGACGTGTTAACTGGCCTGTTGACGGAAGAGAAACAATTTGTGTACTTATTCGGTTGAAATTATAATTGGCGTAAAAGAAGAAGAAATGGAAATTGCATTTATCTTTTCTGACGTTACTGTCCCCGCTACATTGGTGTTCCCCATGAGATGTCAGCTTTTGGTCCTGACTGACAATGTTAGCAATTTCTTAGTCCAATTTGTGATTTAAGCACTCCCTTTGTTACTACATGACTCTGCACTCACACCATGTCATGGTTTGAAACACAGGGTAATGTACTAAGTGCTGAGGTTACAGGTCTTCCTGCTTGCTGTGTGAGTTTTAACAGTCTGGTCACTTATCCTATCTGGACCCGTGAAAGAGGGACGGCTAAAGTTAGCGAGACCCCTTCCCTTCGTATAATGTAGGACGTCTCAACGCCCCCGATGACTCAGCTGGCGTTGTTAATGATAGCAGGCTTGGCTAACTGGCCTTCACTTTCTGAGTGGCTAACTAGCTTTCACTCGGGGATAGCTTGAGGTAACTGCCTGTGAAATTGAATATTGAAAAAATATTGAAAATTGATCATGAAGTAATTCAGAGACGTATCTTTCCAGTAGATTTCCTGTAACCCTTGGAGGATCCGCAGACCTTATTGACGACACTTTTAGTATGGTGTTTTTCTTTGCTAGAACATTTTTTGGAATTTAGGACTGTAAACTTTAAAGACGAATTAACACAGAAAAAGATTAGTTTTGGGGCACTTTGCTAAAGGTTGGGAGTGATGTCAGTTCCAGAGCAGTATGCTACAGCAGGTAGAGATTGACTCAAGAAAACTTCACCAGAGTGGACGATAGAGAAACTTATTTCGCTTGCAAAAATTAAATATATGGCTTTAAGCGACATGGGATTAGTAGTGGTCCGGTCAGGATTGGACCACAATTACTCTCTATAACCCCTGCAGCCAATAGGCCAACCAGTTTCTCTTTAATGCCTCCTGGTCACTTAAAATGCTTAGATAGGTTCCAAAAGTGTACACATTTAAATCACCAAATGATATATATGGAAGACGCTGACAAAATGCAATTAAATTCATCGAGTCGCATCACTAAATGTCTGTAAGCTCGTTAGCTTTCTGACTGACACTTTGGCATTTTTGTGAGGAGTTGCTGGCTCCACTTGTGGTACTGAATGCTCCGGTTGCTGCCCTTGTCTGTCCTCTGCACCATGGGGGTGGCTCCTTCTGAATAGCGCTGTCATATTCGGTGTGGGGAGGAGGTCTTTATGGCATACAGATCCAAAGACTGGCGCCAGGGAGTTTTGTCTGTTCCTCTTCGCTGTTGCTGCTGCTTCTATCCCTGCAGCTTTTAAAGGGGTTCTGTCAAGGTGCGTTCCTTGATAACGCATACACATACGCAGTAAAAACTCACATTGAAATACATATGAAACCATAAATCTTTTCACTTAAAAACAAAATCCTGACATTTGCACAGGAAAAAGGGGGGAAAAAATCAACTCGCACTCGCATACTTTACAAACCCCCCTTATGTGGCTGATACTGAGTGATGCACTGAAGCCCCGTGCCATAAACTGACTCCAGTGGTAAGCATCTGTGCTCTGGCGGTCGACATTGATTTTTTATAACGGTGCAATGGATAAAGCGGCATGTATCTGACTTCTGTGGTCATGTGGTTCTGGTGAGGGAAGGATTTGTGGTTTGAGCTGGGCCCACAGCAAATATTGAACACACACGGTGCCTGCCAGCTGAGAGTGATCATCAACACCACCCACATAATCACAAGCTGGATTCTCGCAGCTTTCCCTCCTACTGCAGTTAAGTTGAGCACTGGGATGCCAAAACAATTTGGCATTGGAGGGCCAGAGGCTAAAACAAGTGGAGTGGGAGTTGGGTTACAAAGCAATATTATTGGACATTTATTATTAAAGGTAAAACAAGTTGATTAGGTTTAATGTGATTAAATTGCTCAATTTTGGCCACGCTAGCAGCGCGGCTTAATGAATAGCAATGTTGGTCCACCACTTTGGTCCAGAGTGAAATATTTTAACAGCTATTGGATGGATTGATTTTTAATGGGTACAGACATTCATGGTTCCCTAGAGGATGAAGCCCACTATTTTGTAATCCACTGACTTGTCCTGTACTGCATCAACATAGGGTTGACCTTTGCCGTTTTTAAGTGAAATGTCTCAACTATAAGATGGATTGCCCTGAAATGTTGCATTCATGTTCCACACTGGATGAATTTTAAAAACATTTGTGTTCCCTTCACTTTCCATGTAGCGCCATCATCTGGTAAAATTTCAATTGGTCCAATACATTGTTTTTTTTTTGGCCAAATACCTGCAAAGGAATGACATTCTTTATATTTAGGGTTAATTAGCTAATCTTAACATGCTAAGCTAAGATGTTAGCCTTGGTAAATATTATACCTGCTAAACATCAGTATGTTAACATTGTCATTAAACGTATATTAGGGTGTCGATGTTAGCGAAAACACTACTGTGCCTAAGCACGACCTTACAGAGCAGTGAGTGAGGCTGTGCAGCAAAGAAAACAATAAGTAATGCTTTTAAACTGACTCAAACTTTATCAGGACACTAGGGAAAGTCACTATCTTTCTGTGGAGGGCCAATTAGGACGTAGTCTAGACTATCAGAATGGACTATTTATAATGGAGTTCTTCATAATATAGTGTCAGTGACCTTTGTATCTGTCCTGTTAGAGACTGATAAAACAGGTCGTTCAGTCGCACTACTCATACGGGTCCAGTTAGACTCCATGCCCTCCAGTGTACTCCCTGATTCTTATCCCTCCACTGCAACAGCCAAGACATGCCATTGCTCCAGAGAGCTCTAACTCTAGCTGAAGGAAAGTAAGAGACTTCCACATGGAAAAGGCAATTAACAGCTCAATGCCCAAGGGACAGAGCGAGGAACGCAGGGAGGGAGAGAGGATGTCTGGAGATATAAGAAAGAGGGGAAGGTGTGAGGGAAGAAAAGAGCAAAAGCTGCACAATGTTACTGTTTCCGATTCGAAGCAGTGGACGTATGTGGGATAAAGCCACAGTAAAAATATCAGAAACTAGCCACTTTTGTTGTTGTTCTTCCGACTGTCCACAACGGAAAAGCTCCCTGGGTGCTCATCCCCAAAAATACATTTGAGAGAAAGTAGTCAAAGACAAACCGATGGATGAAAGACGGGGGAAGTCGGAAACAGCTAAAGGAAAATAGAAATAAAATCAAAGAAATGGAAGAAGAATCTTGTGTGGGAAAGGATATGAGGGAGGAGAAAATGGAGGGAACTAGATGGAGGGTTGTTGTTATCGGAGTGAGATCTGCCAGTCAGTGCCATCTCACTCGACACAGCTGCCAAGCTGATTCCATCTCCCCTGAAGAGATTAAAACCATTGAAACAAGCAAGCTTCGTATCATCCCAGACTGACGGACAAAGACAGAGGGAGTAAACTTTCCTCCAAAGTAAAGGAGATGTAGCGATAGGGGAGTGAGACACATGCCTGGGACTCTCTTATAGAGTCATCATTTACCGGCCACTCTGCTGACATTTACTTTCTGAGTGTGTGAACCGGGGCCAGGTGTTGGTGAGAGGAAACCATCCCTCTCTGACACCACTTGGCTGACTTATCAACCTGCTATTACATCCAAAGCCATTCTTTAAATGCAGCCTCTGGCCCAATGCAGCACAACAGAACCCATAACTAACGGGCGGCGCTGCTTGAAAGTGTGCCGTACTTTTCACACCCCTGCTCTGATCACTGCGTTATCTCACACTCCTGTCTCTGGGCACGAATCCAAACATGTGACAAATTGCAAAAGAAGTGGGCTTTCGCACTTCTCTGCTCACATAAGAGATGCAAAGTGAAGCCTATGGTTAATTTTTTTGTGGCCAGCCGCAGCCATTACGGTATAGTCTATGAGTCTGGAGTGGGTTGGCTTGATGAATCTGCTGTCTCTGGGATATGATGATTCAGCCGTGCTATTACCATGAGTGATTTAAGCTCAAGGCAAGGCTAGCACTTCCGCTTTATGGTCACAGAGACAGAGGGAGCTGCTGATGAGGAAACATAAGTTAACGTGCTATGGGATGACTTTCAAATCAGAGGCATTTTTAATCAGCTCTTTAGAATTACGGTGCATGGAATGGGTTTATAAATTGATATTGTGCTCTTGAAGTAAATCACAATGTGAAGAAAGAGGGTAATGAACAGAATACACAAAATGTTACATGTGTTATCCTTCTTTTTGTGATGCAGAGAGACTTTAGTCCAGTCTAGTTTTGGAGGTGAGGTTAATGACGCTCATGATCAATGTAGTCTTTTCATTTTCCTTCACATATCCCCTGTTTAATGGAGAAAGTTCCCCAGCTCAATTGTATCCTCATCAATTCAAGATATAACTTGGAGATGAAAGAGGGAGAAAAGGAAAAGAGAGAATAAAACAAAGAGCAAAAGGGAAAAGCTATTTTTCTGCTCTGCGAAAGGGCTACAGCTTTTCCATTAACGGGAAGGAAAACTTGCCATTTCCAGCCCTGACCCAGACATAATCAGCAGTCCCTGCACGGTTCAACACCCGTACCGAATGCAGTGATCCCTGCATACTTTAACATTTGAACATACGATGCAATGACCTCCTGACAATCCCCTACTAATCAAGACATGATCAAACAGTACATGAATGGATTCACGTCAAGACGTCACCTTGCGATGTCCACATGATCAAATCCTAAGACGTGAGCTAACAATCCCTGCATGGTTCAAAAGGCCAGGGCAGTTTTATGTGCGAACGGGGATTGCGCTTCCTAATTTATTCCGCTGTGAAGACCAATGTGGGGCCACTAGGCGAGTGAGACGAATGGCAATGACTGTCTGTATGGACTGGCAGATAGGAGGAGACCCTCACTGCACTGCATTAACTTTTAATTATGACTTTCTGGAAGATGCAATTACCCATCTGAGACTAGACTTGCACAAGCTCCAGACCCTGACCATGCCCGTCTGGACCATCATTTGTAGCTTTTTACTTTCATTTTCCCCAGTTTTTTTTTTTTTTTTATAGTTTCCAGTTATATTCCAGTGTATTACTGCGGGCTGTATTTCTAATCTGCAATAACCGAGCATGGATCTTTGTTGTCTCTCGCTTATTTTCTCTTTGTCTCTTTCTGTCCCTTGAGGTTTCTCTCCAACACTTCCTTTACTGGGGCCACGGGCCTGATCCAGGTGGATGCTGGACTCTCTCGGGTCCTCTCTTCCCAGCTGTTTCACGTGTGGAGCCTGAAGAGGGGCGCTCTTGGTCAGCCGGCTTGGGTAACCGTAGGCCAGTGGACCCGAGGCAGGCTGGAGCTAGAAGGGGGGATCCTGGGACTGGTGGGAGGGTTCGGGAGCAGCCAGGGCCAAGGCCTTGGAGCTGGGGTGAGGGGAGGAGACGGCCAGGGGGACAGTAACGCTGGAGGGCGCTGGAGACCGGGAGAATCCGTTGAGGGACACCGCCTGACGGTGGTGACGCTGGTGGAACACCCGTTTGTCTTCACGCGGGAGGTGGATGAGGATGGATTGTGTCCAGCTGGTCAGCTCTGTCTGGACCCCAGAACCAACCGGTCCGACATAATCCAGAGCCTCTTCAACCAGCTGCACAACCCAAACACTACAATTGCAGACTGGGATGGGAATGGTGAGTTGTTTGTTTTGATGTTTGTCCTAAGAATACTGTAGTGATAAAGCAGTGGTTTGCTGCAGAACTTGTGGGAGGCATCAGTTATAATTTATGAAAACTCGAAACTTCTCTAATGTAAACTGTTAGATGTCTTGGCTTAGATCTCATTGCTATATCACTGGCAACTTCTTTACTGCTCCTCCTCAAGATTGAAGTGGATTTTAAAAGTAAAATCAATAAAGGATCATGGCTGGTCAGTCCAGTTCAAAAATATACCAGGTGCAATGTCAAGGGCTCAGCTCTAAAGGTGCAGCTTCCTTTCATGAATGAAGAGGATTGAATAAATAAGAGATGAAGACCTTGTCGAAGAAATACCAGGTTCTATATCCCTGACTAACAAGGCTGCTGCCTACTGTATAGCAGTAGAATATAAGGCATTCTAACTTTGTTTGACTTTAATCGGCAAATGGAAGGCAGCTAATAAAAAATTTTATTTAAGATGACATAGGAATTTACTAAAATCTGTACCTTTTGTGCCAAGTTTCAAGAGCAATTGGCGTACTGCTGGATTTTGATTGTCTGAGTTTGCATAAAAAGGTTTGCCAGAAAAATCAAAACGGCAGAAAGTGTAAAGAAAAGTATTTATATTATAGCCTCTCCATCTTGCCAACGCTTCTTTTTTCCTATTCGTACGTCAAGAGTTGTTACTGTACATTTTTCTAGCCCAGGTGAAGTGTAACTATATGTGTTCCTAGCCGCGGCGCAGGTGTGATGAAAAACACATGAGCAGTGTCCTGTGAACATTTGACAGTTTGAGGAAAAATTCCCAGAATGCAGCCCCCGCACTTCCAAAGCATACATAGATAGATGGATACATTTCTCATTATCGTCGCTTGTTTTTTTGCCAGACCTACCGGAGGACCTGAGGAAGTGCTGCTACGGGTACTGCATCGACTTGTTGGAGAAACTGGCAGAGGACATGGGTTTCACCTTTGACCTTTACATTGTGGGAGACGGGAAGTATGGAGCAATGAGCGGGACGGGACGCTGGACGGGCTTGGTCGGGGACCTGCTGAGTGGAACCGCAGACATGGCTGTCAGCTCTTTCTCCATCAACTCTGCCAGGAGCAGAGTCATCGACTTCACCTCGCCCTTCTACTCCACCAGCCTGGGCATTCTGGTACAATTGCTTGAAGTCATCATTAGTTTGTTGGAGTTTGTATTTTAATGATCGCAGAAGACATGGGGCATGTCCTGAAAATATACTACACTGTGAGTCAGTGGCAGCGCCGCAGTCTTTAGTGTTACTTTGATTTGTCAATATCTCTCTTTCTGGCTGACACTATTTCTGTATGATTTGACGATATGGTCTCTAACTACTTAATTTCACCCTAATGCCCCGCTCACGCAGTCTTCTGGTGAGGAACACGGGATCATTAGTTTTGAATAATTAGTTTGCTGCATTTCCAGTGGACAATTATAAAAGTTCAGAACGAAAGGCAGTTTAAGAGAGTATAATGAGTCTGAGAGGCATTTTGAGAAGCTGTCTTCGCAGGGTCCTCAAACATGCTGCAGTTATTCTTTGATTTGTTAACATCTCCCTCTGTGGCTGACAAACTGCAACGCATAATATGATCTGACAATACAGTTCCATTTGAAATAGTGATTTCTTGCCCTGACAAAAAGATGAATTGAGCAAAATAAAAACAATGTATGCACTTGTTTTTAAAAACTAATTATGCCCAGGAGTGTTTAAGAGAAGTTTACTGACAGGATCCTGCAAACTGGATGTCAAATTATGTTCTCAATTTAGCGCAAAAATACAACGCATGTCATTTTTGCAGAGAAAAGGCCAGTTTCTTGCACAATTTCTTTCTTTTTGACCTACCAGGTTCGTAGCCGGGACACTGCAGCCCCCATCGGAGCCTTCATGTGGCCTCTCCACTGGTCCATGTGGGTGGGGATCTTTGTCACGCTGCATCTCACCGCGCTCTTCCTCACCTTGTACGAGTGGAACAGCCCCTTCGGCATGACACCACATGGCAGGAACAGGCTGCGTGTGTTCTCCTACTCCTCCGCCCTCAATCTCTGCTACGCCATACTGTTTGGACGTACTGTCGCCACCAAGGTAAAGCAGCTCTCCTCTATGTGATAAATAGGCAGGGTGGGGCAGGGAAGACAAATTTCAGAGAAAAGAGGGAGGGGGGGGGTACATTATTAATAAGAGTACACTAACGGTGAGGGCGAGTTGAAAGGGGAAGTTAGATGGGAAAGAGGCAAGATGATAGAAAATGGCTAGAGAGGGAGAAAGATTGATAGGGGAGAGGTTAAGAAGGTAGGCAGTGATGAAGTACAGAGGTACATGGAGGATAATGTGCATACAGGGAGGGAGAGGGGAAAGGGTAAGTGGGCTGACAGAGATTGAAGGAGTTATGGCAGGGATGATGGCGATGGATGAAGGTGAAAAAAAGCGTGAGTGAGTAGAGGTTAGCTCCCCAAAGTAGTCAAGACACAAAGTTGAAAACAAAAAGGCAGGAGGAAGAGGGCCAATGGGAGGTGGAAAGGTGAGAGTGCAAATTAGGAAACAGGTTTCAAAAAGAAGGTAATAAGGAGGTTGAGAGAAAATGTGGAGACAGGGTTGAAAGGGTAAGTGGGCATGCAGAGAAAAGCATCAGAAGGAGGGTTTACTGGAGATGGGGGCGGACAGAGGATGACGCAAGGGAGAGGGCAAGTGGGTGGGCAAAGTTCTAGAGAAAGGCGAGAGACAACGAAGACAAATGGAATTCAAACCCTCAGACTTAGGCGAATCTGTCCATTTCAAAATACGTGGCAAGATGGAAAACAATCCATTTATTAACTTTTTTTTTAATCTCATTTGTTTGCTATAAATATTTAAAAAGATTAAATGTACCTTTGCAGTAACCGCAATCTTCAGAAACCTGTCAGATTTGACTGATGATGTCCCGCTGACGCACAGACCCAACCACCACGCCGATGAATAACTGTCGTCTGCATTCTTTGTTTTTTTTAAGCGCCAACATAAAGTGCCAAATATCCATCATTATGATAACTTATGCTTGTTCTTCAAATTTGCATGCAACATAATTTGCTTAAATTATTCGTGTCCATCCTAGCTCCTATTAGTGAGTATGCACACCATCATAACATTTCTTTAATCACACGTTGTCCCTAAAGGAGGTGAAACAGAGGCCAAGTGATTAGAGAAACCTTCACAAAATTGAAAGGTCACTGGTTTGATCCTGGCAACTGGCAATGTGTCAATTAACAGGTTTGGCCTATTAGTAGGCGTGTGACCTGTTAAAATGCCCTTGAGCAACACTCCGAACCTCTGTGTGCTGGGACGGAGCCAAAGAGTCATGTTTATTTAGGCTGTGGGGAGGGATGGCAAGCGAATCAATTGCTAGACTGCTTATAGTCGCTTATTTCCCTGGAGTCACCTGTATTGTAGAGTTCAGGTTTAAAAGTCTTTAAACCAAAGCTCACAAACAAAAGTAAAAGCAATAGAGTTATTTCTCCAATAATGCGGCAGACGTTAGCATGTTTTCCGGCTACTAGCTTGCTACTTTTTCTACAGTTGTAATGGACCATTACTTCCGAGGTCTTAGCGCTAGACTAGTGAACCCGTGTGCAAGACACAGGGGCAGAAGGCAGACAGTTAGTTAGATAGTAGGGCTGGTAATGTGAGCCCGAGAAGAAGGGTACAAAGGCTGGGGAGCAGGTGAGGGGAGCAGACGAGGCCGGAGGTCCTGAGGTTTAATGCAGGCATGGGGGAAACGTATATTAGTTATTAGCATATACTGACGGTACTGTAGCGAGAATCAAAAAGGCCGGAAGCGTGACTGACTGAATGAAAATGGACAGAGTCTAACCCGGGTCTTTGTGGCAGGGCTAATCATGATGAGTGGCAGCAGGTTGCCTGACTCTCGCACACCTGTCTCCACTCCTGCAATTAGACACGCACTCAAACGGGCGCGTACGAAGGGAGAGTAGAGGCTGGAGGCCAGGTGGAAGTGGAGGCAGAAGTGGAGGGCGTGACGCAAGGTCAAGGAGCACATCGTCATTTAGAATTTAATCATATAAAAAAAAATATATATCAAAATCTATGTAGTATTTTCCCCCATTGTGTGGAAGCTGGTCGTGGATACGAGCTAAAGGGGGACGTTGCAGCTCTGTCCTGCTCTGTATTGCATTTGGTTCAACACTATAAGCAACCCCGACCAATGTTACCCAAAATTGTTACGTTTGCAAAAGACGAGTTAGTCCTCGTTCCTTAAGACCTTTTTCTCCTTTAACGTGAGCTTTAATCATACTGTGTGAAACTGCGAGCATGTCGTCTTAAGCTGCCTGAACCGGTGACGTGCAAGCTTTAGTCTCACTATTTAAAGGACCAGTGTTGAGGATTTAGTGGCATCTAGCGGTGAGGTTGCAGTTTGCCAACACCAGGCTACCCCTCCGCTAACTTTGTCATTAGCTTGTTTTGGATTGTCCGTTCTGGGCTACTGTAGAAACATGGCGGTGCAACATGGCAGATTCTGTGACGAGGACCTGCTCCCTATGTGGCTATGAAAGGCTCATTCTACGCTAACAAAGACACAATTATTCTTAGTTTCAAGTGATTGTAGTTCTATATGATATATCGAATATAACGTTCCATTTCTGCTCCCTTTTACAGGAATCTCGTTTTACAACAAGTTTGCTGGAAACAGTAGAATGTCAATTGCAGTCTGCGTCTTTAACCAACTCATGGGGCTAACGTTAACGTGATTGACTAGCTAGCCACCGCTGATCTCCCAGCAACAGTTGTCAATTAAAAAAAAGAAGTTACAGGCCGGAAATTAGAAGCCTGTTTTTGTCTCGCCTGATCATTACATCTTGAAATAAGAACTGCAGTGCAAAAAAAAATAATATTTACAATTTCCCTTGGCATACAATAATATGGTACACCAATACCACTGAAGACGTTTAGCATATTGTGCATGCCATCCCTTTGAAACCACACACTACTTATGCAAAGAGTTGAAAATGTACCGAACACCTTCGTAATAATGGGTTGCAACCTTGTTTGTATAATTAATGTCTCATTAATCCCAAGCCTTTAAAACCCTCGAAATTCATCTCTTTTCTTCAGTTTAAGTGGATTTTAATTGGTGGAATAAATAAATGATCAGTGTTTAGGTGGATTCATTCCCCTAGGCAGGCAATTTCATGGAAAGATATTTCTGATGTGCCTCAAAAACAGTCACACTTGCGTTGGCTCCTCTTCTGGTCTCTTTTGATTAACTTGATAACCCTTCTTTGGGTTGAATTGTGATTTTTTATTTTTTTTTCCCCCACAAAGGGGATGTGAATGAAAAGGGGGCAGGTTGTAAGGCTCGGGTGGGCTCTGCATTTATAAAAGCTTAAAATTTTAATCGTTTTAACCCCTGTACAATTTGAGTTATCTCCGTTTCAATCCAGGTTGTTTGTTGTCGGCCTGTTTCATTTTTGTCCCGACATCATGACACCTTTCAGTTTTGCGCCTAGCTATTTTTAGATTCGCTCATCAAGATCTGCTATTTCTTCTCTTTTCTTTTCTTTGTTTTTGTTGATCCGTTTCATTATTCAAACATAAAAATCTCTCTTGGCGTACATCTCCACGCTGCAGACTCCTAAATGCTGGACCGGGCGTTTCCTGATGAACCTTTGGGCCATCTTCTGCTTGCTGGTGCTGTCCAGCTACACTGCCAACCTAGCTGCCGTCATGGTCGGCGAGAAGACTTTCGAGCAGGTGTCAGGAATTCATGACGACAAGGTCAGACTACAAGGACGCAAACTGGCAACTGCATGCATGTCAGCACGCCACACACGCATACAGACCCACAGCTACATTTTCACACAAGCTAATCTAACACAAGGGCAGACTAATGAGTATAGAGTGGAATTATTCGTGAAGGATTATCACTTTCTATATCCCTAAACCCTGTAGGGAGTTGAGGGCTGTAGTGAGTTTGATATCCCCCATTGTGATATCCACCCCCCCCCTCCCTTCTGTCTTTATCACCTCCACCACCATCTCCACCCTCTTTTCTAACCAAGTCTTCCTGTTTCATTTCCTCAGCTGCACCATCCATCCCTGGGCTTCCGTTTTGGGACTGTGAGGGAGAGCAGCGCCGAGGATTACATGAAGAAGAGCTTCCCGGAGATGCACGACTACATGAGACGCTTCAACCAGCCCACCACCCCAGAGGGCGTACACATGTTGAAGTAAGACATGCATGTACACAATGTACATTTGTAAAAAAAAAAAAAAGAAAAAAACTAATTTAAACCTCATTAAATCCAGACATAAACAATCCAGTCACGTTTACGCCTGTTATCTGTGGTTGTCTGTATTCACTGCGCTTATTTTTCATGCGCACTGTGCATAACAATTCTTTTGCCGACAACAAGAGCAAACGTGGCATATTTTACAGGCATCCGAGGTAATTTAAATACACAGCGGAAAAAAAATCTTCGCTTAAAAATAGAATGCACATGTGCTGTTTCTCCAATATCCTACAGAAAACAGTTGGTACCGTTTATGATGTCACGTGGAGGGTCATCCATAGTGAGCGATGATGGATTTGCGCACGTGATCCGCATGACCACTTGTGCATCCTTCAATGAGATTTGGATCTGATATTTGAATCAAAACTTCTACAAGCCTGCAAATCAAATGTACCTTTTTCCAAAATGTGTCGCCCAACAACACCCTAAATTCAAATTGTGGGTGCTCTGATTTCCAGCTCGGGGGAGGCAGTTTTTTTGGACTTTCTGACATTTCTATCTAACATCAATGCGATATCTCTCCGTAGCTCAATGTAATTTGTGTTTCAGAGTTGTTTTTCCCTTTGATATTTTTCCACCTGCAGTGATGTTGTGTCAAACCGATCGTTGATGATTTCTTATTATAGAGAACACGCTGTTTGCTTTTGCATCTGACAGAGATACCATCACATAACTCATCTCTTTGTGAGCTGCATGCATTTACACCCTGCATTAGAATGAGATGTTCCTTATCCGGAGACACTACATTTTAACAAAAGGTGTAAGTGAGGTGAAAGCCTATGAGATACATGAATTGCATTTTAAAAAGTCCTCCCAATTTGGGAAAAACATTTTTTATTTATTTTTTGTTTCATTAAAAGAGTTGAATGAGGGCCAGGGACAAATTGATGAAATGAGGACAGAGGATGAATGGATGAATCGCGTGTCGAATGGGGATTGTGAGAAGATGAAAGCAGGAAGGCGAGGCAAGTTTATTTATATAACACAATTATTCACAAAAGCAGTTTAAAGTTCGTTACGTAATGCATTAAACACTGAATGCAACAATTGTAAAAGATAAAACACAGAGAAATAAATAGAAAGTCGTTCAGGATGTCGGAGAGTGGTTATGGTTCTTTCTAAGGCAGTGGAGAAAATAAAAGGTGTTAAGTTGGTTTTAAAGGGAGTCCAAGTTGGGGCAAGTCTCATATCTCCTAGAGGTTTTCTGGAACGGTTAGCGGGCTGCTATCAGATGACCTGAGAGTCCGAGAAGGTCACTGTGAGGAACTCGGAGCGCAGAGATTTGGGGTGCGGTTAACCAGTTCATTTGAGTAAGTTTCCACGCACACACGTATCCCCGTTTAGCGCTAGTCTCGTCCTTGTTTTGATCGTATTCCACATGTGATGTTTACTCGGGAACATGTAACAAAACACCGGCACTCGCAGATAAATAGTCTTCTCGTTTGTTTGTTGACAAAATGGAAAAAAAATGTTTTGGAAAGAAACAATCATCGGCGTAATCAAACCAGCAGAAATGGCAATTTATATGCACAGGTGAGGTTCAAACACCCATCAGGAAAGAGAAAGCCATAATTGCATAATGGAATCCATCTGTGAATGAACCGCCCAGAATCGGCCTCTAATAGTAAAACTGAATGCACAAGACCGGAAAAATATCACAGGAGCTATACCATACAGATAGATAATTGAAAAATTAAAAAAACAATGCATAAAACAGAAAAAAACTGTACAAAAGCATTCACATTATTTCGGACCTCCATTAAGGAAAAATAGTAATAAAAACAGTCGTTGCTTCAAACTCAGAGGGCTCAAACTATCCCGTAAATAGATAAATATACAGTACATGACCCTGTTAGTTCACATTTCTTTTAAGAGAGCATAATGAATACATTTCTCTATTGTCTCTTAAAAAAAAAATCTAACTAATTGGTCTAACAGGGTGATATAGTTCTTAATTTTCTTCCAGGTACATGCTATCTTTCCCCATTATAATATCCTGTTTCAGAGATTTCTCTTCTTTACTGGATTCTTTGAAGCCTCTATTTACATGGATCGTTCATTAGTGCGTTTTGGACAATTTTAAGCATAGACATCAATAGAGGTCATACAGTATATCATGTGAATGCATGTACATCGTGAAGGTTTTTGTTATTCATTCATTTATCTGTAACAGTAAAGTTGTGCTATGTTTACGGTCTTGGGCATTCAGTGTCATATCATCTCTCAGCTTGTGACACTAGTCTTTGTTGTTTCTGACTAGTGGTCACACCTCCTTCATTACGAGAGGCGGTTTATGGGCGGTTCATTCACGGATGGATCCTTTTATGCGATTACATTCTCCTTCCTGATGGGTGTTTGAACCTCACCCGTGTATATCAATTGCCATTCTGTTAGTTTCAGTGTGCTGAAGATGGCTTCTAGCTTAAACACGTACAGTTTTGCCCACAATAAATAAGAAGATGTTTTACCTACGAGTGCCGGCGCACCTGATTTACACTTTTCAAGATTTGGAGCCGTGCATGCTGCTGCTTGACATTAATTGGAACATGCAACCTGTTTTTGTTTTTTTTTTAACTCCCTGTATATTCCACAATAACATCATTCAGGTTCTGATTGTATAGGAAGATATATA
>CALSCE010010956.1:14711661-14725643 GCA_943593645.1 Bovichtus variegatus
GTGTGTGTGTGTGTGTGTGTGTGTGTGTGTGTGTGTGTGTGTGTGTGGGACTGTAGTGACAGCAGTGGGACTTGTGATGGAATATGTGGATGCCTGGGGGAAAGAATCAAAACAAATGACAAGTGGCTGCCCACTTGTATTCCACTATTTGACTGAGTGCTCTAAAGAAATGCGGATGGAGATATGGAGATAGGCCGATGACAGAAAAACGTCTGTCTGTCTGCTGGAAGAAGAAGGGGGGAAAAAGAAAGAGGAGGGAGACGTACGGAGACAAAGCAATGGACCCGGGAGATAAAGAGAAGAATGGAGTGAAGCAGAAATTGAACGAAATTGAAGGGATGATGGAGATAAGGAGGAAGAGACTAGCAGCTATGGTGGGAGAGAAATGACCTCGCGCAGGGAAAGAGGAGGGAGAGGAGAAGGAAGGGAGGAAGAAAATGAGGAAGGGAAGGCAAGTCAAATGGGGGGTGAGAGCAAAGGGAGGGGAGCTTAGACAGTCTTTGTCATGTAGGAAGCAGAGTGTGACAGTCGCGTGAACCTTAGCTATTCTCTGTTTCTGTCCGCAACCCCCATCAGGCTCACACACCTTGACAGCCAACACACGCGCACGCACACGCATAAACTCACAAAGTCACTCAAAAACAGCTGCCAAGTCCATGACAATCACGCACACATATCAAAGCGCTGTTGGCATGACACTGTCTTTCGCTGCTGTATAGACGGAATAAAACAAACAACCCCGGGAGGTCTTGTATAGCAATAAATCTCTCTGAGGGTCTTTTGATTCTCTGCTGAGGGACATATTTCTCTCATTTTGTACCTGCAGAAACGTGGGATGTAATGCAAAACAGATGCGGTTACATCTGGGAAAGGGGAAGAGCGACATTTCTTTCGAGCCGTCAAGTTGCAATGATACAGGAGGGTGCGACTTTTTTTTAATTAAAAGCGATGAATAGCGGTGGGGAAAGTACTCAAATCTGTTGCTTAATGCAAAATATTGCAGTTATATAATTGCGTTGCTGTATGTTTTATCGCTGTGTCTAGTCTCATTAGTCCTCATACTGGCGGTGTTTACTTTTAACAAGGGGGAAGTTAGGAAGTCCAAGGCAACACCAATCAAATGTTGGTGAAACAAGTTCTACAAATGAAGCGCAGATTAATATTTAATGTGCTATAACAATGATTTGCATTACTGATTGCGTAATTAAAATATCTTTGAAGCTATTAAATCCATGTCTGTGACAGCGGCAGGTCTGAACTCTTAATTGCGTGTAATATTTTATTGCACGTAAACCTCACTATGCAGAGTGATGAATAACTGCAGCTGTCAGTTTAATGTACAAATGGTTTGAGGTGTGAATCCTTCGGTATCTTTTGATTTGATTTAAAAAAAAATTAATTTGGGTGACGATTACACTCAAAATCAAGAATAATAAGAAAAATAAATAAATAAATGCTGCCTGTTGCATAAATACATTTTTTAGGCTTAGGCTAGCTGCCTTTTTATTGTTTTTTATTTAAAAATGTAAAAATAATTTGTACATAAAATACTGTAAAACCGGTATTTTGTGTGATTTTCACACAATAATGCTTGCCGCGACTTTGACTAGGTGTGTAGGATTAGTAGCAGGATCAAGCTTCTTTTGTAGAAACAAAGCGTTTAAAAAAATATATAAAGATTTTTGAAGTTGTGTATCAATTCAGAATCTTGCAAGATAAGAATCTCGATTTTTACATGAATACGTTTTTTTTTTCTCCCCCCAACCCAAACAAATGCTTTAATATATTTTTTCCACTGACACTTGAAGAAAAGTCTTGCAACACTTAGAATTTCCACTCAAATATAATACTGAACCATGCTTGTTATCTACATACACTTCAACTAAACTTCTATAAAACTTCTATAAAAGCGTCAATAAATGTCGCGTGTTAACGTTACACATCCTGTCCGGGAACGCCTACACCAAAAATCTATAATTCAACAGTATTAACAAAGGAACACCATCAATAAAGATCCACAAAAAAGCTTCTGATGTCAGCATGTCGCTGAGTTCCCCCTGCAAATGGAGTGAAACAGATCTTTGTGTGGCCTTTGTGCAAAACTGAGTATTGTATGTGTAACTGGAGGGGATGATTGTGAAGTGAGAGTGGAGTGGAGTGGAGTGGATGCTCTGCGTCATTGAGTACTATGAGTGTGGGGTGATGAGGTCAGGGTAGGTGAGAGGCAGGAGGTCCAATTATTTCATGATGCTGTGTGGGTGATTTTTTATGGAATCTGGAAGCGTGTTGACGAAGCAGAATCCTTAACTAGAGGAAGGTGGTATTCTCTCTTTACACGTTCAGGTTTTTATTTTCCTTTTTTAAAAAAAAAATGTTTTTATTTAAAGCACGTCAGAAAACTGCCAGTAAATAATTTTTTGGATTTGTTTCTTTTTTATAAAATGTCTATTATAGGCTGATGGCTGTATAAAGTGTCAAACACCTCTTAATATTCTCCAGGTAAGCACCTGGCTGAGATCACAAATAACCAAAGCATGCAGGAAGGAAAAAAAAATAATTAAAAAACTAAAAACATTAATTGAAGGTGACAAAGGAATGGAGCATGGTGTACAGGTGAGAAAAAGAGTTATTTAAGGAAACCATCTCCAAAAAAAAAACATTAAAAATAAAAATACATGACTGACATTCCTTAGCCTAGTCACTTTTCATAAAGCATGGTGGTGCTGGACCAAATCCTCCCAAATAGTCTTTTTTATTTACACAGAAGTCATTTCTATTACACTAATAAATCACCCCAGGGTGACCACAGCCACGTGAGCGCAGAGCCCGAGGGAACATAACTGCCTGGAAGAAGCACAGGCGGGTAAAATATGAGCATGTTTGCGCCCTATCCACTGAAGAGAGTCAAAAGGGGCTCGAGTCAAACCTGATCCCACTACACCCCTGGAGACCACTTCATGTCGGCCCTAAAAATCTGACTGATGTGGGGTGCTGGAAATGGGAATGAGCATCGGCCGTGACAATTTGTCATTTTATCTTCTGAAGTGTTTTCAAAATGTGGGACAACTCTAGTCTGAGTGCGGGATGCTTCACAAAGCTCCAACAGAAAACCCAGGCGTTCGACAATGTGTGCAGCGCGCTCCGATGGTGACTTTGATCCCAGAAGTCTATGCACTAATCCATGTTTTTTACTGCCCCCCCGATACCAATTCCAATACCCCAACTCAAGGTACCGATAAGATACCGGTGCTCTCTTATTTTTTTCTTTTTTTAAAGATTTGTAAACCTCCCGGTGGAACTCTTTTCACTCAGTTTTATGGAAGGTTAAACGAGGCCAGGGATAGCTGTGGCACTATCACGGAGGTGGCAGGCCTGCTGTGATTAAATGTAACTGATAGCGGAAACACTGAATATTTTATAATGACGCTGACAAAGAAACTGTATTTAATGTGGATGGGTCACATCTGGCCAATATCCGATCCACTTAATAGGGACAATATTGGCACGGTACCAATCAGACATCACTTTTGCAAGTCTTGCAGATCATAAAAGACGGCAGCCTGATATTTGTCCTCTACACGGGGGACACCTAACGGCTTTAGCGGTTTTGTGCTTTGTTTCACTGCACAAATATTACACCAGAAAAAAAGCCCAGGGCAATGTAGTTGCATATGCACTGCACCTGGCAGAACATGTGTTGATTCAGATTCCACCTGAAGTCTGTAAACCCATAAATTTCCTTTTTCCAGCGGGCATCTGCCCTTTGGCTAACCTCACCTGGCTGACTGTGGTTTCCTACGCACGTTAGACAAGTATTTCATATTCTCTTCCTCAGGTATGTTCTCTCAGATTCTCTTACATGTAGCATATGTATTTACGTGTGTGTGTGTGTGTGTGTGTGTGTGTGTGTGTGTGTGCCCTCTTTCAGGATACGGTATAGGCCTGCCCCAGGGCTCCCCACTAACCCGTAATGTGTCAGAGTTCGTGAGTCGCTACAAGTCTGACGGCTTCATGGACATGCTACATGACAAATGGTATAAGGTGGTACCCTGCGGGAAGCGAGTCTTTGCCGTCACTGAGGTAAGTCATTGGTGGGAGAGTGTGTTCATGTATTGTGTACGTGTATGGTGTGTAAAGCGAAGCCGTCGGCCACTGTACTCCTATAAATGAGTCTCCCTTTGGGACACGGACAGGATTGCCTGCCAGCTACGCACACATACACTGACGGACTCATTCACATACACACACACAGACCGGGACGTACAATCGCATAAACTCAGGCCTATTTACTGACCTTAAGCAGAGTTACAGGCACGTACTGTCTGAGTGTCCATACTTATCTGTGTCTTGCGTGTGTTGCGACAGAGAACTCTCAGTTCTCGCCCTCCCCCTTTTTTAAAGAACGAAGGATCTCTCGACGCAGCGCACTATCTGCATCTATATCTCTTGTTTGTGAATAGCAGAGCGTTTCAACTCCCTTTGGCCGTCCCTTTTAAATCCTACTTCAAAGTTGAATCATATTATAGCAACAAACGCAATCACCCAGTCAGAGGTTTCTCCAGTGAAATGAAAACCTTAACTTCACCCTGCATGGGGAAGTTATTGCTTTTCATCCCGTCGGAAGCGCAGGGAGTGGACTGCTCTCGAACAACGTGGCCGGATTGGGAGCAAAAAGGCGGGGTCGCAGTTGTCGCTGACGAATTTGTCTAGTCAGCGTAGGGCTAATTGCCATCTGTGGCAATGCAGAAATGAGCCGGGTGAAGGAAATATGATTAGAGAGTATTGGAAAAACCTCGCCACTGTCTCTTCCACTTCCTCCAGGCCCATGAAATCCTCCATAAGAGACAGACATCCTGCCAATGGGAATGTGGGTGAACCAAATGGGAACAAACGTCTCTTCAGCTAACCAGCGTCTCTTCTCGCCGTCTCCCTTCTAACTGCTGTTCCTTCCTATTACTCTCAGCTTTGCTTCCCCCTCAGCTCGTTATGCTTTTTCTTCCTCGTCTCCACGTAATTCTCTCTCCAAATATGTCTTTTTTTTTTTTTTTTTTTTACGCTGCTGCCCTCTCCACTTTGTTTCTGTTCTTATGGGCGTACACAGACAAGCGAGATGCACAACAGCAGAATATCAATTGCATAGTCACAAAAAGTGGCCTCAATGGTAATTATGTAAATACAAATCATCAATCTCTGTATTTTCCTCTGTGTCGGCTTAAGTCTTTACTAATCTGCGTTACTCCCCCCACCCTCCCCCCCCCCCCTCCCTCTTTCTTTGCGCCATCGCCCCCTCAGACTCTACAGATGGGGATCCAGCATTTTTCAGGCCTGTTTGTGCTGCTGTGTATGGGCGTGGGTGGAGCCTTGCTGACCTTGGCGGGTGAACACACCTTCTATCACCTGGTCATCCCTCGCCTCCGACGCACACACACACTGCAGTACTGGCTGCACACCAGCCAGGTGAGTGAACGCGTCCTGTACGGAGGCGTGCACACACTCTCGCAGGGTCTCTCATTGCACACACACGCGCAGAAAAGACTCACAAAGACTGACTGTAATCGTCATGTTACTCACATGTGTATGAACACATGCTTGTGAGAAAAGTCACTGTCACTCACACACGCACACACACACACACACACACACACACACACATACACGCTAGCATACTGCTGTGGGTTAGACTCCCTTAAACCCCTGGAGTTGAAGCTTATCTTGCAGCTAACCTACGCCCTCTACTGGTGGAAACGTGTAACAGCAGCCAAGAGTAAGACACATTTCCCTTAAAACTGAACCGCATGCTATTGTGTTTTAATAGGACAGATTTCATATAAACAGTTTTAACTTGAAGCCTAATTTATTGCGAAATAAGTACTTTGTTAATTAGCTAATTCATTATTTAACTGTGCTCTATAAAGTTACTTAAACCTTCTTGAATTAATTAGCTAATTAAGCAAAAAGTTATTATACGTTTCCCATTGGAATTGCTTTATTCATTGTTTGTTCTTCAGTCTGAGGCAACTGATTTATAAACATCTTACACGGATCAGTAAATGTACCCTTTCGTTCAAATTCTAGTATTTTTTTTAATTCTTTTTTTTAACACTTTTGAAATATGCTTTATTTAAAGGAGGATACAAAGAAAAGGAAAATGACTGAGGCTTTTTTTTTTTGGAATAAGAATATGATGTCAGAGAACGGGTGTCTTTATGACCATCTACATCACAGGAAACACAAATTGGGGATTTAAAGGTCATATTTTGTTTTTGTTTTATGAAGGTCTAGCCATTACCAAATGAGGTGCCTGTAGCAATATGTTTGAGTGAATAATGGATATCAACACTGCTCACATTTGTTTGCTACATGCTTGTGAAAGGGCAAGCAGTCTTTAGCATTCATCGCAAACCTCACAGTTATCTGAGAGGATGACGTCTGAGTTAGTCCCTGCAGATGATCCCCACCTAGAGTGAAAGTCTCCCTTTCCCTCAGATATATCCAGACGTGCATCAGGAAAGAATTCGAGTCATGCTTTTTAACTTAAGAGTTAGGTTCGGAGATTTTATATATATTTCTTTTTCTCAGTCTAACCAAAGCACTTGGGTACTTGAATCAAAAAGGGCTTAAGCAACTGATACCGTAACCTCTATTAAAACGTCTCTCCCTGAATTTTCAATTATTTATTTAAATTATTCAGAGGAGCACCACAGCAGAGTGTCTGTCAATAACGTTCTGTACAACTAGAAGTAGTAGAATAATGGATCTTAGCAATTCAAATTCACCGTCTCTCCTGGTCTATTTCAGAGCTGAAGCTGAGGCGATAACACATTTCACATTACTAATCAGCAGTTCTCTTTTCTTCTCTGCTTGCAGAAAATTCACAGAGCCCTCCACAGCACATACGAGGATGTTGGGAAGGAGCTGACCGACCTTGACCAAAAGTACATGACTTCGTCTGCATCTGCTCACTTAATTGTCCCCGTCCATTTGAAACGGCTAAAAAATAGGCCAGTTCAAATACATAAATACTTTCATCAGAATTATTACATTTAAAAAAAATGTAAAAAGTTGCACTGTTCTTTTAAGTTTTTTTCCAAATCACATTTCACTTTCTTGATTCCAGTGCAAATATCTGCCTTCTTTCAAAAAACTATAATTTATCGAAATTCTTAAAGGGACAGTTTGAAAAACACACTTTTTTTTTTTTTTGCATTTTTGCTGAAAGTTATATGAGAAACTGCTCTCATGACTGTACAATAAAAAAAAATGAAGCTTCAGCTAGCTAGATAGCTTAGCTCAGCATAAAGACTGGAAACGAGGAGGAAACAGTTCGCCTGGCTCTGTGTTGAGATAATAGAATCTGCCTTTCAGCACCTCTCTTAATTAAACAAACGAGATATAATGTCATATCGTGTTTGTTTAATCTGTTCACAGCTGCCGACAGCTTAATATTTACCGTACAGAGTGTTATCGATCTTTTTGTCTTAACTCTGCAAGACGGCAAAATGAGCATATTTCCCAAAATGTCAAACAGTTTCTTTAAAACCGGTCAATTTGTATTAGAAACAGGTTGAAACAGACACAGATTTTTTCACTTTTATAACTTGATTACAGTTATTTGTTAAGATTTCTTGCAGTGACATCCTCATGTTAGATCTTAAACAGACATGACTTTCTATTTATTTATATATGACCGAAAGAGAAAAATTCTTAACAAGACAAAGCAAGTGATATTAACATGATTTAAGTCAGATATTACCGCTAAGTCTGCACCCTACGGTATATCGACGGTATATATTTTGTGATTGCAGTCTGCTTATAGGAAAATGTAAACTGCTGTACAGTATATCTCACTGGATATATGCCTTTTGCTGTGATCTTCCTCTCTTTCACTAGCCCCTCCTCTTGTATCTCAGAGAACTGCACCCTACACAGGAAACATCATCAGCCTTCTCCCCCATCTCCTCCCACGTCACTCCCTGCTTCCACTACAGCTGGAGACACCTGCAACTCCTCGCCAACCAATGAGCCCAAGGAGAAACGTGTGCACTTTGACCTGGAAACCCTCCACAGCTACCGCCTGCGCACACACACCGCCTCAGTGCGCGGCAGGCCCGGGATGGTCGGCCGTCCTGGGCTTGGCTTAGGAGGGTGGGGGATGGGCAACCTGGGAGGTTTTGCATCCCCGCCACAGATTAGCCTCCATGCCAACGGGGGCCCTGTCTCTTCACTGGCTTCCGCAGGCTTGGTGCTCTCTCCGCTGGGGAGCAGGGCCGCCCAGACGAGCCTGTGGGAGGGGGAGCTCCAGGACCTGCAGGGGAAGATCGAGACGTTCCGCACCCAGCTGAGAGACGCTCTGGCCAGGAGAGCGGAGATCCAGAGCAGCCTGGAGAGAGAGAGGAGCGGACTTGTACGCAGGGATACCAGTCTGGAGAGGGAAAGGGACAGACAGAGGATACAAACTATTAACACAGACAGAAGTAGCTCCACTCAGCCCAAACTCCCTGAGAGAGACAGGACCAGCCAACTGCAAACCCTGAATAATCAACAGACAGGGAGGGCTAACCAATCAGGCGGTCCCGGGACTCTGGAGGCCGGGAGAAGCAGCCAATTAAACACAGTTAACAGTTTGGACAGAGGGAGAGCCAACCAGATACGCACTGTTAATACTTTGACGGGAGAAAGGACTGTCCAATCACGCACTTCCACCAGTTTGGAGCGAAGTCGAGTCAACCAACCGGGCGCTGGAAACATAGCTGTCCAATCACGGAACACTTCCAGCCTGGACAGACAGATGGTTAACCTATCGCGCACTCTGAACGCTTTGGAGAGGACAAAAGCCAACCAATCGAGTGTAAGCAGCGGGACTTGATTTTCTTTCTGAAGGAGGGAGTAGTGCAGTTGGTACTTGCATAGCCGTGGGAAGAAGGCTTTGTTGGAATGGGTAAAGTTTAGGGGATGCTTGCTGAAAATGACAGCATATGTTAACTCACACCATTACTTACCTACAACCTAATATTTTCACCCTCGACACTCGCTTAAAATGACAACTAAACTACTTTTAACTGCAATCAAAGAACAAGTGAAATGTCTACGTTGTCCATGAAACCATAAATAGGCAATGCAATCTTGTGGAATGAAAGCCAATATAATTTCAGTATACTTTCAGAAGAACCTGGGATTAGCCGTGACTATATGTGTAATCTGGCTATGCTAAAAAAAAAATCACTGTGCTCATTGAAGAGCCAGTGGAAGGAACCAATCAAGAGCTGTCTGACAAACACAAGCCTATCAGCTGAATACAAATATGTGTGTATAAAGAGGCCTACAAGCACAAGAGCACAGAAAAAAATCTAAATTAGCCCAATGTGAAGGGAAAAGAAGAAAACGAAAACGCAAACAAAACTATTTGTTGACACAGATGTTGAATGTGCATTTTCAGAGTGCCAGTAGCAGGAGATAAAGATGCAAAAAAAAAAAAAAAGTAATTCAAGTAATAATTTCCCAAAATGTGAATGATAAAGGAAGCAAACTGTGACGAGAGAGTGGAACAGCCCTAAATTAATGTATCTTTAAAAAAAAAAAAAAAAAAAAATTTAAAAAGCCTTTTGTGTGTCTATCTTGTATACTTGTGAGTATTGTCCCGCCATCAAAACTCCAACACTAATAACACTATTTCATAAATGGATATTTTTATAGCTAAATCCCACCGTCGTAAAATGTGTCAAAACTAAAAAGGTGTTTTGAAAGCTGAGCCCTCACCAAACAGACGCGTTGAGATGGTAATTTTCATCTGTGATTTAATGGGCTCTGCATAAAAGAGGATAGCAAGGCAGGGAAATGCACATTAATGGAGAGCGGTCTGTTATACCGTCTGCATTGGAATGGATTCGTGCCATTTAGATCCAAATACACACCTCAAGCTCAGTTTATGGGTTTAGTAAATCAAGGCAGCATGTCATTTAAATAGTTTTGTCCACATTGTTACCTTGTGTCGCTATGGGTAAAACATCTAAAACCACTCAGAAAATGCTTCTTCACATGCAGCGTTTCTTAAAGGGTATCTTCAGTGTTACATATAATGTTAACCAGTGATGAGGGGTACAACTCAGCTTGTGAAAACAGTAGCATCATTTCCTACATGGCTCCACAATGTGCTTTAAGTCTTGAGAGAAATAACCTCTGATGACAAATAATCATTTGGAGAATCCAACTTTGTACGAACTTTAAATGTAAAGGTTGGTGAGTTAAGTTGGGTTTACCCTCCTCCACATCCAGTGTAACAAAAAGAGGCTGTTGGGAAATGTAGGATCCGGCGTTTCAGACCCATACTACGGAATAAATGTCAGGACTCTCGTCAGTCCCCCAACTTTATGAAAGAAAGCAGAATACGAATTCACTGCAGTACCCCTTTAATTAAAATCCTGGCCCTTTCTTGTATCTGGTGCTTTTTGGGTAGAAAAACGCGGCTGACCCAACTGAATACTTGCTGGACTACATTAACATTTAATGTGTCCATCAGTAGCTGCAGCGACATGGGTCAGAGTTGCAAGGGTTAGCCGGGTGTCGGTGTTCCAAACTCTTTCCATTTTCCAAAGTGCTGTGGCTGGCATACTTTCAAAGATGGTGGCTCTTTATATCTCCTTCAGACTGTCGGTAATAGTTTTAACAATCCGTCATTGTGTTTACATGGAGCAATTTCAAACGACAGCATGTAATGACAATCTCAAAGCAATTACACTGAACCTTTTTAATTGTCTACCCCCGAACGGCTCAAAAACAGTTGCACATCTGCATCAAGCGCCATCCATTTTGAATGAATTTGTTCACCCTATTCATTACTGAAGGAACTTATCATGAGTCTGGCCACAATTTAATCGGGGACTGTATTGCGCATGAATTCTCACTGATCTACAATTTACTAGCTCCCTGCAGATCAAAGTGAGCTCCGATAAGTGAGACCTCCTGTGTGTTTTTTTTTTTTTTTGGTTTACTTTTATATCATTATTAATCGTTGAAATAGATGTACAACTATACACTGTTTCCACTCAGATTAAAGCGTCATGGTTTTTGCTTTCTACTATAACAAAATGGAGTAAGTTTCATGTCAAGGATGAAGAGAGAAGGCTCTTCAGAGGTTGGCCATATTGGACTCTCATTCAGTTATTCAGTCAACCACCAGAGGGCGCTGCATCCCTGCTTCCCGCGGCTATGGACAAGGGAGAGTTTATGGATTGAGGTTTATCCCAACAAAAACCACTTAAATAAATATGACGGATGATAAAAAGGTGCATTTTTTTTTTTTGTGCTGTTTTTTTTTCTCATGCAACGGCAGAGGACCTGGGGAAATAAGGCCTTTTTATGAAATCACTCCAGCACTATACAATGTGATGTCACCTAATAATATTGTGAGGCTCGATCTTGTGCGAGAACACTTTAAACAGGTGTTGGGAATTTCACCGGCCCACAGGTCTGAGACCCAGACACTGATATTACTGAAGCAGAACTTTTATGATGGTACTGATGGTACATTTAAACGTTTTCAAACTTTGCTGTGGTGTGAAGTGGTTGTGTTCACATGCCATGGTGTCTGAGGAAAAAATATATATATTTTAAGTCTTTAAAGAGAAAGAGCTTGTGGTACTGGATATTTAAACAAATACTTTTAAATTAACCCCTTATAAAAAAAATTGTATTAGCATATTATTGAATTTTATCATAATGATCATTCTCATGTTTTTGAAATAAAACATTTATATACTTATTTACTTGTATTATCTCATATTTTCAGTGTGAACTGCAGAAAGCTGTCGCTAACCTTTGACCTCCTTGGATAGTTTAAGGATGATACGCTGGAAGTGAACACGACGAGCACGTTGTCCAAATCACTTCGGTACATTTTGCGCCTCATCAAACCCATGAACCCTCCAATGTCGTTGCATGTGTGTGTGTCTGTGCGTGTGTGTGTGTGTGTGTACAATCATTGAATCAAATGTTGTTTTAATGATTTTCACAGATGAGACTTTCATCCAAAAGTGTCAAGGCCACTTCATACGTGAGTACAAAAAACACAAACGTCCCACAAATGACACCAGCATAACGGTCAAAAGTGACAATGTGAAATGTGTTCAGCGCATTTTAAACTGCAGCTAAATGTGCAACGATCGCAGCCATTTCCAACGCTCGAGTGCATAAACACCAGCTTTTATACTGGATGAGCTTTAATTGGTAACGAGTAACAGGTGTGATCAGGTTTTTAAAGGAACATGATGCCTTTTGCTGGCAATTTTTCATATATAAATAGGCATAAGTAGTAATAATAATAATTAAACCGCTAAAATACATAGAGATATGGTTAGCTGAGGCAATTAAGCCACAATATATGAATCGCAATGTGTCCATATTTCTATCCTTATGGAATGAGAAAATAAAATGTCCCTCATGTGTAATATATGTTTGTTTTTTTTGCCATTCTGGTACATCTTATTCTATAGCTGCTATTTGTGTCCAGATTTACGTAGAAAACATGTAGCTTCTCTTTTTTTATTTTATGCATTTTGTTTATTGATTTTTCATACACAAAATGACAAAGTGTTAAAATGCTTGAGAGTGACGTTAAAGTGGTGCAATAGGAATAAAAAAACAAAAAAAACAACATACAATATAGAGCAACTACAAGCATTTTAGCTTGGTCATATTTCACATATTGCAATAAACATAGTAACCTTGCCCTTCAGGTGAGAATATAAAAAAAAAATAATAATAATCTCATTCTGGGATAACTGGGATGGTCATTTTCTCTGCCTAGGCAAAGAAAGCCCCCCCACAGCTTTTTTAATTTCTCGGAAGAGCCTTTCGATGTATATCAGATTTTTTTTCAAGCTGTATATTATTGAAGATTTCTCTCATCCACAGAGTGTGAGAAGGCAGTTTTCGGGATTTCCGTCTCATTAGTATTAAACATTTATCCAATAATGTTACAGAAGCTATTAGATCTGCTTTGAGCCCAGGCAAAGGCTACTGAGGCCAAACAGAGCTTTTTTTTGCCTTTGGACCTATTTCCTGTTTACAATTATTGCTCATCCAGTATGAAACATGTTAAAATGTGCTCCTGCTCTGTTTCGCACTTTTGAGGATGAGAGGGGGTTGAAAGATCTGCAGATTTTTGGTCACAGCCATTGTACAGTAGTACGTCTGGTCTCACTAGTGTGAGAATTTATTTTATTTTTTTTTTTTTACCTGTATAATCTAGCTTTAGCAGCTCAAAAGCTAAGTCAACTTTAAAGACCTGCCACTATCTCTTGCAATTTTAAGTAAAAAAAAAAAAAAAAGATGTTTGACCAAATACGACCATACAGCCAAATACTGCTGCACAGGTGAAGTACAATCCCAAAAAACAAAGTGTTACCATGGAATACTGAAGCAATTAATCTCTGTGGGACTGATTATGGTGTTTACCGACTATAATCTACTTTAGACACAAGTTCAGTCCAAGTCAAACGTGGGATGGCAGCACACAAAGTGAGCTGGGAATCACATGTGTTGTTGCTTCATTTTTGGCACAAACCCAAAGCCACTAAGGAGGATGTGTGAGCACTACTCCACCTGAGGATATAATGCTATTGTTTGACTTGTTATGTAATGACAGCATTCAACCACACAGAGGCACCTGAACCTAACCCTGTAGGCTGCATGAGTGTGGAGTGGACATACCTGCAGAGAATAACATTATGGATATTTTACTTGGAGTGTGTGACTGAGACATGCGCTCATTTCCAATCATTTTATCTAAAAGATAGCGAGGCGTGTGCGTGTGTGTGTGTGTGTGTGTCATACTCCAGTCACCCCATGAAGCGGTGGCCTACATACAGTAACATGGCAGAGAGCACATCACTGTTACACATGTTCTTCTGTATTGATCGAATAGTCTTGTATTTCATATTGCAGTGGAATTGTTTTCTTGACCCTATAATCATTGTTACGTTAAT